>OX393549.1:120167882-120355382 GCA_947650365.1 Chamaelirium japonicum | reverse complement strand
AACAAAAAAAATCTATAAAATTATACCATGTATGTATATATGTCATTTTCCAACATTAAGTAATCAAAAGTTCAAAACATATAGCATATGAATTTATTAAGCACGGAGAAAATAAAACCCGAACCCAATTTAAACCCGGACCAAACCCGACGCGTTTTATACGTGTTTTATACGCGTTTTTCCCGTTTTAAACGCGTATAAAACGTGTACAGAAGTTTTTTTCAAAAAAACGAGTTTTTTTCATGTTTGCTACGACTTCGGATCGATACGCGTTTTATACGCGTTTTTTTCAAAAAAACGCCCGATTTGGTAACTATGGCGGTGACCCAACACTTAGAATTTTTTAAGTGTTGGTGGCCACACTAGCAGATCGGACAACCATGCGAACAGCTAGGCCAAGCACCCCGACAGCTAGTGGCTGGCTCGAACAACTCTTAGTTGTCCCCTGCATTTTTGGCAAATTTGTATTGTCGGACTAAATAGTCCCGACAACTGTTCGCGTCTCTTGGACAAGTGGTCCGGACAATCGTTCGGACCGCCCTATTCCAAGTATGGTCAGTTTTGCTTTTCTTGCCCATTGTGCACGAATTTGTGAGTGAGCTCAAGCTCACCTTTTTTGGGTATAACAAGGTTAGCCCAACTGAGCTTAATCACTGGGTATATAAATCCCCTTTCTTAATTAAGGTTTGAGTAGGTTTATTGGAGAAAAGAGAGCAGACCTTGCTTGGAGCCCATTGGAATCCATCTCTTCCCTCTTCCTCCCATGAAGCAAGGCTTGCATGGTTGATTACCTCTTGCTTCTTGGATTGTTACATCAATTTGCTTCACTTGCCTGTTGTTTTTATCCTTATGGGTTTCATAGTTTCCCTTGTGACTATTTTGTGTTGCTTGTTTGGTTAATGTATCCAGACCCTTGCAATCCCATCGCTTTAGGGTTCTTAAACGATCTGCTTGTTGTATAACTCGATATCGAGTTTCAAGCATTAATACCCCTTAGTCAGTTTCTTAATTCCCCTTAGTCAGTTTCTCGAGGTGCATCGAGACTGTAACTCCTTTGGTGTCCATAAGTGATCAGCCTACAAAAAAATCTCCTAAACGTGTGATGTAACCGTGGAGTCTGCGCCTTTGGGTGCGCTGCTCTTTACTAAGAGGGCTTTCTTGGTGTCTACATGATTGCGATTGGGGGATAAGCATCTAGATCCGTCCACGAGTACATTAGACGAAAGACAGTCAGCAACGAACTGCTCAGTTGGGAGTTGTAGAGATATTGGGCTGATGATCAGGGAAGGTTTACTCCTTGGGTACTTTATACGTCAAGGATATCATCCTTGCTTTATACCTGGACCTTGAGCTAATGGATTGCTTTTATCATCCGGTTCACCGACGAGATTTTTTTTTAGAAGGGTTTCTCGCAAAAAATATCATTGTGCTTTACTTCTTCTTGCATATGAAGCCTTCTTTGTTTGGTCCCTTATAACTTGCGATTAATCCAAAGAATTGCACTAATTGCTATCTTGAGCAAGGTGACGGAGAAACACCTAATATTAATCCACCTCGCATAATCTACTCAATCGTTGAGAGGCAAGGAAAGCACAACTGAAGATTAAATTTTTAATTTAACATGAATATACCCAGGTGCCTTCCACCAAGACGATTCCGAGTGAGCTTTGTTATATCATAGTCGTATGTCGGTGGTCCCAACCTAGGTAGACTTTCAAATATTAGGTTGCTCAATGGTTTAAGGGAAGCAATACATGAAGAAATTCCCTACATAGCAGCAAAAGCAAGAAGTGTAGGTGGATTGACTCATCAAGTTCCTATTGAAATAGGATCTACACAAAGAAAAGCACTTGCCACTTGTTAGTTATTAGGTCATCCCGGAAACATCTGGTTCGAAATATGGCTTTCAATAAGTTCCAAATTAGTGGATAGTGTCAAAGAGAGTGGCAAAAACGGGAGTCCCGCGGAATCAAATAAAATATCCTCGAAACATGCCTAAAGAGAAGATTAAACAAGGGAAGATATAACATTTTAATCAATGACACATTGCGGAAGATAATCAAGCATCGTCGTGCGAATCTGAGGATCAATGCATACGAGGGAGACAAAAATTAGCCCTGAAAGCATAAGGGGTGACCTCAAAATAAACCTAGGGGTGCCCTTACTCCACATTAAACTGGGTGGTTGGGGTGCTAGTGAGGTGCCCTAGATGACTTGCATATAACTTAGTGAATCATTCGACGAGAAGCTCTACAATTGAAGTGGTTCTTGGAGTCGAACCTTGTCAACCAATTTGTTTTGTTCCTTTTCCATTAACCACATATAGATCGAGTAATGGAGTTGGATCTTTGTTAAGCACACATAAGAGATTCATAAGGAAGTTTTGCGACAGATTACTCTCAGCAACAAAAGTTACAAGAGAATAGCAAATGCACATGGAAGGTTCGTCGAGTTCAACGAAGCATATTTCATGATGGTACACAAGTCCTGAGAGATTTTTTAAGGGGAAATATCGCTTTGTAGTTCAAATGCTCTAGTTAGGGCGGTCCACCTCACTCCACAATGTTTCCACCACCCCCACATATGCTTCATACTGTTTTGAAGCATGTTTAGAGAAAGCATCTAATTTTGCCAGCTCCAACTATCAAGATCAATTAGAATTTAGCTTGATGAACAATATGTTACTATTTCTTTGTCAACATACAATCCATGCACCATGCTTTTTTGAAATACAAAAAAAAACACAATCATTTATAAAGGAAAAAATAAACACCAAATGAATCAATAAATTTAAAATAATTTTATGCAGCTGAACGATAGGTGTTTTCCACCACCTAATTCTTTTGAAGGCACCTCTTCGCCAATCCCAAAACCCAAGGTACTTTGATCAATAACTTTAGCAAGATAAAATAGTCATACAAAAACTTAGGTGGTTTTTATCTTTGTCCTTTTGTCATTCTGACTTAAATACACAGTGACAGTAGCCAGTAAGTGCCAAAAGGACATAACAGTATATCAAAATTATTCAAATTTATACACAAACGAATTATAATCAAGACAACTTAAGTACCACTGTACCTGAAGAATTGATTTCTTGCCCAAGAGGGACATCAAGAAAAGACCCAATCATATAGGTGTTGTCTGTACTAGAGAGCTTCATTCCACATCCATGGCGATCTATATTTTCCTCCCAGTGAATATTTACCAACTTGTCCTCTGGTTTAATCCTCACATGAGGCAGCCTCGGAAGCTCTTCCCTGTGATTCTCGGCAACAAGTGGTAAATCAAAGCTCCTGATATTCTTTTGCTCCGTACTTTCTCGACAGTTCCCCGAAAAGTTAGGCCTGCCTACATCATCAAGCTGTCCCTTTGCCTCTTCTCTAATATCGGCAGGTTCTGCCTTCGGCTTCCTTTCCTTTCTATCCTCACCATAATTACTGGACGAGGCGTTCCCACTATAAAATGGGAAAACTGTCTTCACAACAGACTCCTTTGGCAGCTCCTCATTCTTGGATCCTTGGTTGTCCAGGAAATGGTCTTTCAAGTAAGTAGCACCAACCTTAAAATTATTCACCTCGTTAATACTGGGCTTCGATTCGACCCTGGATGCACTCGTTCCCCCGACGCAACTAACCCTTTGCTCCCCCAACCGCTCCAGTTCAGCCCCACCCGCAGAATTCCTCTTATCCGGCACCAAAGATCCTGTCCTGTACTTTGGTTGCTCAGATATCAAGAGTTCGGAGAAGCTATTGGCAATCGTGCCACCATCTTTCGAAGTAGAATTGACAGCATTGCTATTGGGACCAAATCCCCAAGGATACAGATCCGAGACGCTCCCTCGATCCTGATTGAAATCAAAATCCTTCTTGCTCCCCGACCCATTTCCAGTGCTCCCTACTTCAATATCCTTGACAATGAATTCCTGGGAGATATCTCCGCTCCACGTGCCTGCGCCCTGCTGTCTTTTGCCACTGGCTCCGTTATCTTCCTTCGCAACTTCTTTCTCTTCAGGGAGGCGCAACGAACCGTTCAAATCCGCCCTGCCGCTGAGCTCCCCTCGCAGGGCAACCTCAGCCCTCGTGAACCGGTTCCTCCTCAAGAATTCCAACACCACGTCTAACGAGTCCCCCATCTCCCAAGCCCAGCCGAATGCTAGAAAGAAGAGGCAGAAACACCTGGAAATCAACAGAGGAAATTACTTCTCGGAGCTCCTCCTCAATAAACTCCGTACAGATTAACTGGTCAGGAGATCACAATCAGAAAACCATAACCCTAGCATCAGGACCCTGAAGCCCCCTGCAAAAAACCCTATAGCCGGCCGCTAAGAAGCCTGCGGCCGGCAAATCGAGTGGGCATCCCAGCTTTGAGATCTGGAGCTCGGGGGAAACCTGGATCGAAACCCTAGCTTCCCGAAAACAAGCTCGGGATAGAGGGAGGGGAGATGGCTCGGATAAGGAGACGGGGGATGAATGAGTGGCGGAGGGGCTTACAGATCGAGCGAGGGGTTCTCTCGGGGCGGCGATAGGGCGAGCCTCCGCGCTCTTCGAGGGTAACGCTGAAGGAAGTGGAGGGGGGCTCATGAGCGGCGGCGTCCGGCATCATCAGCGGCGGAAGAGGAGGAGGAGGAGGAGGAGAGGGGTGGGAACGGCCGCAGCGGCAACAGCCGGACCCATTTTGTGAATCGAGATTTAAGCCAGTATTGTCCGAACCAAAGCATAAACGAATATAGCAAGGGCTTACAGATGCTTAATACTAACAAAACTTCTTAATTTGGTAATTAGGATAAATTACACTTTGCCCCCTGAGTTTGGCTAAAAAACACTTAACCCTCTTGAAGTTTATTTTATTCCAAATCGCTCCCTAAAATTTGAAATGTTAACACAATACCCTTTTTTGTCAACTACCTAATTTCCTCATTTGGTAATTCTTATTGAGTTCAGATCTTCTCTAGTCGGAGGAGATCCGAACTCATTTTTATCAAATCAAAACTGAATTGAATGGGGCAAAATGTAGTTTTTAAACTATAGGACGATTAAGTGTTTTTTAGCAAAACTTCAGGGGGGGGCAAACTATAAATTATTCGTTGATGTTAGCTTATATAAATGGCTTTATTTGCATGAATTTGCATATGAAGTATTGTTGACTTATTCATCGCCCCCTTGTCAAGTAGCATATGGCGTGATCCTAATCACAATCCCAAATACGAATGTTGGTGGAGCCATTTAAAATTCGGGTAATTAGTATAAGGCCCCTCTAACTAACTCTACTGTTCGCTAAAGCCCACTATCTTTGGCGTAGAGCATTAAGTCCCTCCCTCACTCCCTTTTTTAAAAAATGGTCATTTTGCCTCTATAGCGGTTGTACATAGATAACGAACCAGTGTACAATTTTTTTTTTTTTTCAATATATGCGTTGTACAGTGAAATCCCAATAGTATACCCAAAGCACTGTAGCTGCTACAGTGATTTCATTATCGCAGCTGTGGGTGCAAATTTTGGCAGAAGTTTACCAAACTACCACGGGACCCACCGGCCCTGCCTGGTGGGCCCACAAGGACTACCGCGGGACCCACCGGCCCTGCTTGGTGGGCCCACGAGGACTACCGCGGGACCCACCGGCCCTGCCCGGTGGGCCCACAAGGAATACAGCGGGACCCACCAGCCTTACCTGGAGGATCCCCAGATACGACAGCAGAAACCGCCATTTACCCCGGAATTCCTCCCAGAGAATCCTATAAATAGCAGATCCTTCGAATGTAAAAGGATCCGAAAATTCTGATTTTCCACTCTGAGATCTGATTTTCAGAATCCAGAGCTCTGGAATTTCTCAGCTTCCCATCTTCCACCTCTCTTTGATCTTCTTCTCTCCTTCGAAGAGATCAGAGTGTTTTCAATAATACTCGGCCTGTCGAGATCACTTCGATATAAGTGTTAGTGAATTCGGGTTGCTCCCTATAGCACGGAGACGTAGGCTTTGGCTGAACTCCGAGATCACATCTCTCGTGTCAAATCTCTGATTGCATCTCTCTCTTTGTGTGCATATCAAAAGCAACGACTTCAATCAATAGATCGAGCAACGATCTTCAACCTCAACTTCAATTGACTGGTGCGGTGAAGTCTTCGGGTCGGCACGAAGATTTTCCCCCACAGCTGCTACAGTGATTTCACTGTTGTGGGTGCAAAAATTGTACCGGATCGGATCAGAGCGGCATGGTCCCGCGCAACGGCCCAAGTGAATAAGCCCGCCCGGGCTCATGGGCCCACTCTACGGGGCTCGCAGATCAAGCCCTCCATCTCGTTGGGCCCGAACAACGTCCCAATAAGGGCCCAGCAAGGAGGCCCAGAACCAGTGCCACGTCATCATCGCCACGTCATCACTGCCATATCGGGCATGAGCCTGCACTATAAAAGGACCCCCAAGGCATTCAGAAAAGGGGTTGGTCATTCAATTAGAGGAAGAGAGGTCCCAGAGCAAGTACTAGAGCTCAATTCTCTCCTTCTCATTTCTCTTTTAGTTGCTCCGCGCAACCCCACTGTACAAAGCTTCTCTTGGCCTGTCAAGAGAACGCTCACCCCTCATTTTACTCAAATTATAGTGAAGATCAGGTGGCACCTCTCGCCTGGAGACGTAGGTCGTAAGACCGAACTCCGTCACCAATCATTGCGTCATCACTCTTTACTCTCTCTATCTATTCTCCCATCTCTCTAACTCTACAAACCGTCCATATTCAATCAAGGCTGTGGGGCGGGGTTTTCGATCAAGGCGGCTCGAAAATTTTCCCCCACAATTTTTGGCGCCGTCTGTGGGATATCGATAGAGGTCTTACCCACACCTCTACCAATTCCTATTCAACTTGTGGTGACGAGCCACAAGTCCTCCTCCAAATCAACCTCAACGCCTTCATCACGCCGACATCAACATGCTCGATGGTGAAGGCCAGCACCAACCCACCAAAGGTGGGTGCTGAACGAACAAACGATATGTTGATCGAAGAAGAACAAGAAGTCTTGGTTGCAACCAACCGAAGAAATATTCTGGAGCGGCTGGGACCGCAAGGCAGCCATCCAGAAGGGCACAGTGATCGGCGAGACCCGTTATCCCCGAGGTGTCGATCTGGTAAAGAACATGCTATTCAAGAGAGCGAGCCTCAGGCTACATACGAGATCTCGGCTGCTGACTTCCAGCTACTAAATCTACTCAAGAAGGATGCGGCCCTCGAACAAGAGAGAGACTCCTTGAAGAAGGCAGCAGAGAGGGCGGGGGTTATAATCCTCAACTCTCCTGCTGCGACTGAAGGCCCACTGAAGACTCGCCCAGCTGCGAGTCATCACCTCGAAGAACCAAGGAGGGTTCATGCCGAAAAGCGTCAGGCATCCACGCAAGCACCTAAACAAACGGTGTGGGATCGTCTTAACATCGATGGCCCTCCAAGCCACCGTCGAGAGAGGTTGCTTGAATCAACGGGGTCCACTGGATGCCCCGTTCACTCTCATGCAAGAATGTAAGATGCACGTGAGTTACTCAACAAACGAAGGCAAACCACTGATGTGGGACGCCGCCATCAAGATCGCAGGCTATTAATCGCCTCAGTGGGGCCTCTTCATCCCGAGGTGCTCGCAACCCCTTTCCCTGTGGGTTGGCGAACACCAAGTCTGCCCAAGTTCAACTGCATCAAGGGAGACCCAGCTCTCCACATCCTAGCCTACAAGCAGGCCCTGACGCCATACGAGTATGAGAACCATGTTCTTTGCCGTATGTTTGCGGGAAGCCTCGAGGGGCCTTCCCTCGATTGGTACCACACATTGCCCACCGGTGCGATGTCTACTTTCGAAAAACTGGCGAAACTCTTCATGGATCATTATCGACTTAACTTGAAGCCAGAAAAGAAGCTGGATACTCTTTACCGGCTAAAGATGGGCTCCGACGAATCCCTGAGGAGCTTCACAACCAGGTTTCGCAATGAGCATTCTGAGCTCACTGGCCGTTACCAGAATGAGGAGGCCATTATGTTGGCATTCCAGAATGCCATCCGGCCGGAACTCCACGTCTACACTGATTTTATCCGACATCCTCCGAACTCCTTGGAGGCGATATTCAAACGCGTGCAGCGAGAGATAGATGTGGAGGACAACCAGCGGGCCAGAAAGTTGTGCGAGCCCCACGAGTCTCGTGACTCCCGATATAAGAAAGATGACAAAGCTCCGAACAAAGCACACTACAAGAAGTCTGCCAATGCTGCATCCGACCAAAAGGTACAAGCCAAAAGATACAATGAAGATCCGAAGGCCCCTCCAACAGGGAAGAGGCAAACTCTAAGGGAGCAAAGGGTATTCACTGAGTTGAACACCTCCATTGAAGACATCTTTGCCTATTTGCAGAATGAGCCCTTTTGCAAGTGGCCACAGCCTCTCCCTTCAAATTCTGACCAGGCGGGAGATACGATAGCCTACTGTGAGTTCCATCGCAGTCATGGCCACCCAACCTCTACATGTCAAAAGTTAAAGCATCACATCGAAGATCTGATCCAAGAAGGACGGCTCGATGGCTACCTCGCTAACAAGGAACCAGGTCGAGAGAAGTAAAGGCAGCAGCAGTGGAAAAAAAAAGTCAACATAATACGTAGATGCATAATTATAACGCCCGTTGGGCAGCCTCTGAAAAAGTATAACTGCAACTTTGTTTTATCAATAAAATATCTATTTTTCTCCAAGTTGAAGTCTGTTGAAATTCTATTCAGCCTCTGTGAGGCACCAAAAGGCTCCAGGCAACCCAGGTCAAATTAAGTCTTTGATTCTGCCAGTTCAAGTCGGAAGCTCGAAGCAAATTGGATATGCCCTTTCAAGGCTAAACCCCGATAAAAAGGCTCCTAGCAACCCAGGTCAACCAAAGACCTTCGATTTCGCCCATTCAAGTCGGAAGCTCGAAGGCAATTCGGCTACGCCCTATCGAGGCTAAGGTCCGATAAAAAGGCTCCTGGCAACCCAGGTCAACCAAAGACCTTCGATTCCGCCCGTTCAAGTCGGAAGCTCGAAGGCAATTCGGTTATGCCCTCTCAAGGCTAAGGTCTGATAAAAAGGCTCCTGGCAACCCAGGTCAACCAAAGACCTTCGATTCCGCCCATTCAAGTCGGAAGCTCGAAGGCAATTCGGCTACGCCCTCTCAAGGCTAAGGTCCGATAAAAAGACTCCTTGCAACCCAGGTCAACCAAAGACCTTCGATTCCGCCCATTCAAGTCGGAAGCTCGAAGGCAATTTGGCTACGCCCTCTCGAGGCTAAAGTCCAATAAAAAGCTCCTGATAACTCAGGTCAACCAAAGACCTTCGATTCCGCCCGTTCAAGTCGAAAGCTCGAAGGCAATTTGGCTACACCCTTTCAAGGCGAAAATCCGATAAGAAGGCTCCTGACAATCCAGGTCAAGCTAAGCTATCAACTATACTCATCCGAGGCGATAAGAATAAGCCCAAGGCCCAGCCCTTGGCACTCAAAGACAAAATCTGAGGCGACCAACGCCTCGGCACTCTACAAGCCCAAGGCCCAGCCCTTGGCATTCGAAGACAAAGTCCGAGGCGACCAATGCCTTGGCACTCTACAAGCCCAAGGCCCAGCCCTTAGCATTCGAAGACAAAGTCCGAGGCGACCAATATTTCGGTACTCTACAAGCCCAAGGCCTAGCCCTTGGCACTCAAAGACAAAGTCCAAGGCAACCAATGTCTCGACACTCTACAAGCCCAAGGCCCAGCCCTTGGCATTCGAAGACAAAGTCTGAGGCAACCAACGCCTCAACACTCTATAAGCCCAAGGCCCAGCCCTTGGCACTCGAAGACAAAGTCCGAGGCGACCAACGCCTCGGCACTCTATAAGCCCAAGGCCCTGCCCTTGGTACTCGAAGACATAGTCCGAGGTGACCGACACCTCGGCAATCTGCAAACCCAAGGCCCTACCCTTGATACATAAAGACAAAGTCCGAGACGTTGTCATCGACGTATTAACATTTGATCAAAAGCCCGAGCTCGCCATCAAAGCTACTGTCCGAATCCTCAATATGTGACAGAGGAGGAGCGCAAGCAATCTCCTTCGTTCCTCGATGGCTTTTTCCCAACACAGCGGGTCTCCTGATGGTTTTCATCGTGAAAAGAGCGGCCTACAATGAGTGAACAAACGATAAGTAAAAAGTAGGGTGGGTGAAAAATCCATCGAAATACGAGATAAAATAACGCTTCTTTGATCCTGGTCAAGTCCACACCCTCACGTGACCGTAGTACCTGGCGAATACAGTAACCAGGTGCGGTAGTACATTGAGTGAAGACTGGCTGGCAATCATGCGGCGTCATCCTAGATTATCTCTAAGAAGCCCCTCAAATATAGCATTGTCCCTCGCCGACAACCCCGCGCACCAGTGTTTTAGGAATATGACTGAAAAAATGTCGGTTTCAGATGGGGCCGAAATTCGAAAAACATACTATTTTCAATACCGACACTTTTTGGCCTCGTCTAGCAGCCCCAATAACGGGGTGTCGATATTAACAAGCAGCCCCCCCTCGGTTTCGCATAAAAACCGAGTGGGGAGGGGGTGACGGCACACCATCAGCAGCACACCCCTCGGTTTCGTCAGAAAACTGAGAAGGGGATGTGTGTCGGCGTTAACAAGCAGCCCCCCCTCGGTTTCGTCAGAAAACCGAGAGAGGGGGTGCTCGGCGTCATGCGTCGCCCACCCTTCGGTTTTGTCAGAAAACCAAGGAGGAAAGATCGACATCACCAACAGGTGGTCAACAATGTCAGAAATAAAGAGAGAGAAAAAGAGGAAGGGGCCTCGCAGCCCGGACCCGGTTTTCTCTCCCACTCGCGCACAGCCCCCTTTCTACCTCTCAACGGGTACACCATAAAAAATTAAAAAAAAGGGTGGGGTGGTGGAGCCCGTGGACAAGGCTGCAATCCCAAAAGGGAGCTACAGCCCTTCTAAAAGAGAGAGAGGAAAAGCGGCTCTCTCACCGAGGACTCTCTCGCACGGCTCTCTCTCGTGGATCTCCCACTCGCGCGAATCAACAGAGAGAAATAACGGCAGAAGGCAAAGGAGTCTCGGTGTCCTCTCGGTCGGGAAACGTACTGAGTTTTCGAAAACGTCCCCTCGCAAAACCGAGACTTTTTGGCTTGCACCAAAAGGGTCTCGGCATCGGCAGAAGGCAAAGGAGTCTCGGTGTCCTCTCGGTCAGGAAACGTACTGAGTCTTCGGAAATGCCCCCTCGTAAAACCGAGACTTTTTGGCTCGCACCAAAAGGGTCTTGGCGTCGGAAGAAGGAAGAGGGGTCTCGGCGTCCTCTCGGTCGGGAAACGTACTGAGTTTTCGGAAACGTCCCCTCGCAAAACCGAGACTTTTTGGCTCTCACCAAAAGGGTCTCGGCGTCGGCAGAAGGCAAAGGAGTCTCGGTGTCCTCTCGGTCAGGAAACGTACTGAGTCTTCGGAAACGCCCCCTCGCAAAACCGAGACTTTTTGGCTCGCACCAAAAAGGTCTCGGCGTCGGCAGAAGGAAGAGGGGTCTCGGCGTCCTCTCGGTCGGGAAACGTACTGAGTTTTTGAAAACACCCCCTCGCAAAACCGAGACTTTTTGGCTCACACCAAAAGGGTCTCGGCGTCGGCAGAAGGCAAAGGAGTCTCAGCGTCCTCTCGGTCGGGAAACGTACTGAGTCTTCGGAAACGCCCCCTCGCAAAACCGAGACTTTTTGGCTCACACCAAAAGGGTCTCGGCATCGGCAGAAGGCAAAGGAGTCTCGGTGTCCTCTCGGTCGGGAAATGTACTGAGTCTTCGAAAACGCCCCCTCGCAAAATCGAGACTTTTTGGCTCGCACCAAAAGGGTCTCGGCGTCGGCAGAAGGAAGAGGGGTCTCGGCGTCCTCTCGGTCGGGAAACGTACTGAGTTTTCGAAAATGCCCCCTCGCAAAACTGAGACTTTTTGGCTCGCACCAAAAGGGTCTTGGCGTCGGCAGAAGGCAAAGGAGTCTCGGCGTCCTCTCAGTCGGGAAACGTACTGAGTCTTCGGAAATGCCCCCTCACAAAACCGAGACTTTTTGGCTCGCACCAAAAGGGTCTCGGCGTCGGCAGAAGGCAAAGGAGTCTCGATGTCCTCTCGGTTGGGAAACGTACTGAGTTTTCGGAAACGCCCCCTCGCAAAACCGAGCCTTTTTGGCTCGCACCAAAAGGGTCTCGGCGTCGGCAGAAGGAAGAGGGGTCTCGGCGTCCTCTCAGTTGGGAAACGTACTGAGTCTTCGGAAACGCCCCATCGCAAAACCGAGACTTTTTGGCTCGCACCAAAAGGGTCTCGGCGTCGGCAGAAGGAAGAGGGGTCTCGGCGTCCTCTCGGTCGGGAAACGTACTGATTTTCGGAAACACCCCCTCGCAAAACCGAGACTTTTTGGCTCGCACCAAAAGAGTCTCGGCGTCGGCAGAAGGAAAAGGGGTCTCGGCGTCCTCTTGGTCGGGAAACATACTAATTTCTCGGGAACACCCACATACAAAATCGAGACCTTTTTGGCTCGCACCACAAGGCGTTTGCACCATGGAATCCCAACCGACCCAGGGGGTCTTGACCCGACTGGGAGGAGGTAACTGTGGGTGCAAAAATTATACCGGACCGGATCAGAGCAGCATGGTCCCGCGCAACGGCCCAGTGGGTAAGCCCGCCCGGGCTCATGGGCCCACTCTACGAGGCTCGCAGATCAAGCCCTCCCTCTCGTTGGGCCCGAACAACGTCCCAATAAGGGCCCAGCAAGGAGGCCCAGAACCAGTGCCACGTCATCATCGCCACGTCATCACTGCCATATCGGGCACGAGCCTACGCTATAAAAGGACCCCCAAGGCATTCAGAAAGGGGGTTGGTCATTCAATTAGAGGAAGAGAGGATCCCAGAGCAAGTACTAGAGCTCAATTCTCTCCTTCTCATTTCTCTTTTAGTTACTTCGCGCAACCCCACTGTACGAAGCTTCTCCTGGCCTGTCAAGAGAACGCTAACCCCTCATTTTACTCAAATTATAGTGAAGATCAGGTGGCATCTCTCGCCCGGAGACGTAGGTCGTAAGACCGAACTCCGTCACCAATCCTTGCGTCATCACTCTTTACTCTCTCTATCTATTCTCTCATCTCTCTAACTCTACAAACCGTCCATATTCAATCAAGGCTGTGGGGCGGGGTTCCCGATCAAGGCGGCTCGGAAAATTTCCCCCCACAACTGTAGCGGTATTCATTTCGAAGTATAAATTATGTTGCTACAATGATTTCACTGTATCAACTCGAATGGAGTATAAATTCATTGTAGCAGCTTGAATGGAATATCAATTCAGGATAACGGAGTTTTAATTCGGATGCTGCGGTGAAATCATTGTAGCAGCTATAGTGCAACTACAATGATTTGGGAGTAGCAACTGAATTGATTCTCTATTGTCTGAATTGATGCTCCAAAATCACTGTAGTAGATGTTGGAGTATCAATTAGGGTTAGCAAAGTATAAATTCAATTGCTACATAGGGGTAATGGAAGGGGCATTTTAGTCATTTGATAGGGGTTGAACATGTCAACAAGGGTTTAATGTAAAAGTGTCTTTTCAGGACGGGTTTGAGCTCAAACCAAAACTTTGTCGGGACTTGAACTTAAAAGTATCTTCTGAAAAGGGTTTTCACCAACTCACCCTTTAAAATTCAGGTAATTGGTGTTAGGTCCTTAAACAACTTTTCAGTTTAACATTAAGGATGGGTAAAGTCTACCGTTAACGTTAAGCCCCTGTGGTTGGACTTTGGTAAGTGTAAAAGATTTTTTAAAAATAACGATCTGATAGGATAACATGCATTAATTGTACATTGATTGTAGTTTATTATAAATAATATTTATATACATCTAATCACAAAAGTCTTTTTGTGACAAAAAAAATGTATTTAACTTTGTCAAATATAGTCGCACATAAAAGAGTAACAATTCGATAAAAATGAGTAAATATTTGTTAAATAGTATTTTGCACATTTGATCACAATGTGTCTTTTTTTTTGATAAAAAAATATATTTAACTATGTGAAACCAAGTCAACTCTATCTCACACATAAAGTTTAACAATCCTATAAAAATGAGTTAACTATTTGTTCGGTAGTCATAATTTTTTTATGAAAATATATATAAAAAAAACTTTGATTGTTTTGTGATTTTCAATCGACGATATGGAGTGGTTTCAAATTGTTTTTCATGCAACAAAGCTTTCAAGCTCAGTTGATGATGACATGTAAATTTGATGAACTTCGACCGAGTATTGTTGTTCTTTTTTTCTTTTTGGATTGGCAGGATTTTGGGAGAGACCAAATGCAATACTGGAATTGTAAGAGGAGTTTATTGCAAATCGATGCTTTTGTCAAGGACCTATCACTAAGTCCCACTTACTCCAATTTTGGTTTGGCCTTCTTGGACGTTAGCCTCCATAATCGACCCTATTTTCATAGGTAATTTTTATTGTTCTCGTTGTTGTTGATCTATGCTTATAAAATGTATAATTTTACTCCCCCACGGTTAAGAAGCATCAAATTGCATGAGATAATAGAGCATCCACTATAAATATTAGAAATATCATGTGTGATGCACATGTCAAAGGGGATGAGAGAGAGAAAGAGAGAGTAGTAGTGAGGTGGGTGGTTTATAGGAAGAGATATTGGATTGGGATATGCTGACTAATTGGGGGCTCCAAATTAACTATCATTAAAAAGTCAAAACTCGCTCTATATTTTTTCGTATATAATATTACATTTAATTCATGTTGGAGGTGGAAGTGGGTATTCAATTTTTGGTGTCACCAATGGATAAGTCTCTTTATATGGTAAATATAACCTCTAAACTATAGAATTCTTCAAATTATATTACTCATAATTTATAGATAAGATCAAATGTCAAGTTTTTTTTCATTCGGGATATGTAAACTATAATTTCTATGGTAGTTCCGTATACTTATTCACTTTTTATTTATCTAAGCATGTCTTTAGAGTTGTAAACCATGACGCCACTCATAGGGGGTAGATGTATCTTCTAGATCGGATATGGTCTCCAAATATGGAACCCATATGCCTCCATAAGAAACCCTAGGCACATGGTAGTGAACCTATATGGACGGCGGATCTTGAACTCTTATAACATAATCCCATGGATCTCATACATGCTTACTTAGGCATATGTAATGTCCACACTCAAGATCATAATGGATAAGGACTATGTTGGTTGTCTCGGCCACCACATCATTCATACCCTAGGGGTCATGGCAGGATAGGTGACAACACAAGCACCAATATTACAGAACATCATGTAACGCCCCGATATTTCATAGTTTATTCATATTATTAAATATTAGGGTATTAGAAGAACAACTTAGTGTCACCATTTTCATACTCAAATAGTAGCGAATGAGGGCTCTTTTATTAATACTAAAATGTTTATCACAATTGCTTCCCAAGAAACCAAATACATTTAGTGATTTCTTCAAGTCGTCTTAAGTTTCCTCCCCGCCATGCTCCACTTCCAGGTAAGGTTATTAGACCTCAAGTCATCTTAAGCTTCCTCCCCGCCATACTCCGCTTCCAGGTAAGGTTATTAGACCGGGTCTCCAACTTCCTTCAGGTTCTCTCCCTATACTCCAATATCAACTCCTACATGGTCAGTATCTGCAACTTGTTCGTCTGTAGGGCGGTGAGTCTCAATCAACCACATAGACTCACTAGGTTCATGATTTACTTAACTATTCAATAAATTAATATGTATAGAACTTACAATGATTCTGGATATCAAATAACATTGTTATATAATATGGAAGTATTGATCAATCAGATACTTTTTGGGCCTCGTCCCAAGACAAAGTATAAGACTCAGAGTCTTTACGGGCAAACTCCATACCCAAGTATGTTTACTAGGTACACCCCACAACTATGGCATTCCAGGCATGCAGTTGTGGGGGAAATTTCCGTGCCGTCTTGATTAGAGACTTTACCCCACAATTCTTGATTAAATGTGGATGGTTTGCAAAGATAGAGATTAGAGAGTAGAGAGAGATAACGCAATGAGTTGTTGTTGAAGTTCAGTCTTACGATGTATATCTCCGGACGAGAGGTGGCACATGGTTTGCACTATAATTGATCTAAAAGATAGGATGAGCATTCTCTCGAGAGGCCAAGAAAAGCTTCTTACAATTGGATTGCACAGAGCAACTAAAAGAGAGCAAGAAGAAGAAAAGAGAGCTTTAGCTCAGGCCTTCTCGTTGGTGTTGATCCTAGGCCTTCTCGTTGGGCCACTTATTGGACCGTTGTCCAGGCCCAATAAGAGGGGGTTTGATTCGTGGGCCCTGTAGAGTAGGTCCATGGACTTGGCTTGCCTACTTGAGCCATTGCGTGGGCCCATGTGGGTCGGGTCCAGTATAATTTTTGCATCCACAACAGCCAGGACAACCTTACACCCAGGGTCTTTAAGGCCGCAGTCAAGCAAGCCCCACACCCGGAGGTATTTTAGCTACATAGCCGGACAAGCACCACACCCACAATTGGTCAATTTTTCCACACTTTCTATAATAATAGTGTAACTGAATATATTCAGAATAATCATATTTTTAATTGCATGTTCATCACATGAATATTTAGGATCAACTCCCCTATCTGGATTTGATGCAAGTGTATGCTAGTCTATCTCAGGTTTGATCCTTTATTTTGAATATAACATGTGATAACAATATATATAGCCATCTTATTAGACTCACTTGACCAACGCCTAGAGTTTGATTCTACAAGTATGTGGCCATAAGCGGAATCAATTTCATATTCTGATTGATAAAGTTATGGTCATTATAACCCTATGGCCAAAATGGTCATTTTATATCTTTTGTTAACTTTTCCAAGTTAACATTATCATATTGTTGGTGATATTTCCAAGAGGGGCCAGCTACCGATGGAACTCGATTATGAGTCCGTAAGGCCAATTTATGGTTTAAATAATTCTTAGGAGCATATAGATAATTATTAAAAAAGAATTGGTCTAAGGGCAAAAAAATACAAATCATCCTTCCTACAGGTCAAGCTTGACACCACAAACTCGTGGCTACAAATGGATTAAAATTCTAAATTCGATTGAAGAACCCATGGTCTGATCAATCTATAAGAGTAAAATGATAATTTTATCCTATTATATCTAAATTTAATCTTTTCAACCGTCAGGTGGTTCGTCTTGGCACCACGAGTCCATGGCTGTAGACGGAATTGATTTTCGAACTCATTTGCTAAACATATGGCCAAAAAGGCCAACTAATGGGTTAATGAATTGCCTTTAATAGTACAGCTGGGTTGCTTTTATACAAAGGGTTTAATTCTCTAAACCTTCCGTGTCGTTAAAACAGTGTTTTTTCTATAGGAAAAGTTTGGGTTATACTAAAATGGAAGCCTTTCTCTCGTGTTGTGACACGTGGACGTCTTTTAATGAGTTAGAATTCTTTTTCAGTATATGAACACGGCTCTCTTTTAAATCCATTTTAAAAACCTACCATAAAGATGATAAATTTTCATTCAATGGCATTTAATGGTCATTTGATGTTAATCTCTCTCTCTCTCTAACAACTAAATCACACTCACTTCAGATTTCACACTTCTTCAAACAATTGTGATGTCGTCTTTATCAAATGACGTGCATCAAGCACATTTGGGCATTGCCCAGGTTTCTTACTAGTTTGCTAAACATATGGCCAAAAATGCCAACTAATGGGTTAATGAATTGCCTTTAATAGTACAGCTGGGTTGCTTTTATACAAAGGATTTAATTCTCTAAACCTTCTGTATCGTTAAAACAGTGTTTTTTCTATAGGGAAAGTTTGGGTTATCTAAAGTAACTAGTAAGAAATCCGGGCAATGCCCGAATGTGCTTGATGCACACCATTTGGCAAAGACGACATTGCAACTGTTTGAAGAAGTGTGAAATCTGAAGTGAGTGTGATTTACTTATTAGAGAGAGAGAGAGAGATTAACATCAAATGACCATTAAATGTCATTGAATGAAAATTTATCATCTTTATGATAGGTTTTTAAATGGATTTAAAAAAGAGCTGTGTTCATACACTGAAAAATAATTCTAACTCATTAAAAGATGTCCACGTGTCACAACACAGGAGAGAGGCTTCAATTTTAGTATATAGTATAGATATGTTGTATTTATTAGGACAAATTACAAAAGCCTCTCCCAAACTATTCATCTCATTTCATATTGGTCCCTCAACTATTTTTTTGAATCATTTGATCCCTGAACTATGCTCCGTTTGCATTTAACTCCTTCCATCAACTTTTATTTTGAAAATACCCTTGTCCTGGTAAGCATAAATTAAATATTTTAAAACAATTTTGTATATTATTGAAAACTGATAAGGATATTTTTGGGATAAAAAGTTGGCAGAGGGGGTTAAATGCCGACAGAGCACAGTTGGGGGATCAAATTGTTCAAAAACAAGTTGAGGGACCAATACGAAATGAGGTGTGTTGTTCAAGGGAGGTTTTTGTAATTTGCCCTATTTATTAATTGTGAGATGACATTATAAAAGCCCATTGGTCTGGTTGGGCCAACTGATTTTAGATGGGCTTAAATCCACTAAGCCAATATGCAGTTCTTGAGCTAGGCCTACTGTTCTACATAAGGGCCATGGGCTTCGACCTAGACTAAGTGGGACACTGGCCCATTAAGGAGCTGGGCCCATTGATATGGGTATACGGTAAATGGGCTTTAGCCCATAAAGCCCATTTACCTGAGCAAAACTGGGCTTCGGCCCAGGGATTGATGGTGGTGGCTTACCCAAGCGGGCGGCTGAGGATGGCACCTGTGGTGGTCTGGCGAGCGGTGGACGACGATTGTCGATGGCTTCAGTGGGTCGGCTAGGTCCTACTGGATCTTGATATGATGTGATGTGACATAGGTTGCTATTTATAGTTATCATTATACCCCACTAACCTATTAACTTAATTTGCTATATTAACTTATTGGTGGAATCCCAAGAGTTAACCGTTTTTAGTTACAAAACTGAAACGTTGGTTGAGTTAGGAATCATAACATAAGGTCTGAGTTATCCCAATGGTTAGGGTTTGGGTGAATTTGTGTTAGATCATAGGTTTAAATCCACCCATTATCTTTTTTAGTTTTTAGGTTTTAATTTGATGTACAAATGATTAAAGTTTATATACGATTTTTTATTGTTTGTCGAGCTAGATGTATTGGCATAGTCCAATTTTTTATTTGAGCAACCTACGATTCTTTTTTTTTTTTGCAGCTTCCGGGTAAAGGGTTCTAAAACCCTAATCTTGTTACTTCCATTTGCTTCCTTGTATCCTTAGCTGACTTAAGTGCTGAAGTCCTCTTGATCAGTTAGAGGGGCACCCTTGCCTTATCATGAGCTTTGGTTATATGTCGAAAGGAAGGGAAGTCTCATCCACTTGATAATTGGAGATGTGTGTCGTAGCTCGTGTGTCCTGAGCGTGGATTTTCTGTATTAACATTAATAAAGATGATTTTGGTTATTGATTTAATTAGAATACTATTTTGGTATATGTTAATACACATATAATAAAGGACCCTATGGGACACAGTAGACCACTGAGGCGCATGGTGGATCCATGCTTGAGAGACCCAGTGGACCAGTTCTGTGTAGACCTAGAACCAGTTCACAGCTTTGGTGATGTCGGTCGCTTCACCGAGAATAAGCTGTTGGTAGGTAGAGGATGTGGTGAAGTCTCCACCGCGAGAATGTGGGATTTCCATTCACCTGACCAAGCACGATGATCGTGTTGAACAGGAAACAAGACGGTGCACAATTCAATGATTCAGACACTGGTGCATAAACCATCTTACTACTATAGATAATCTGTCCTTAACCCTGAGGGACCATATATACTGGGCCAACCAGTTATGTGGTGCTTTGATGTGCCAATATGTGCGGACCTTTCAAGTCCAATACCACGGTACGTGGGTTACCCGGCTGGCGCTTGAGTGGCATACAATCACTACAGGTTATCCGACGTCCAGTGCTGGATGAGTGCATTTTGATGAGTCAATCTGTCCACACAATTAACCCAGGCCTGGTGGTTGTCAGTATGACTGACGACTTTCCGAATGCTAGGTATAGCACCGGAAGGTATGTGGTGTTACAAATGATAAGTCATCAAATCCTAGTCAGATGATCGATTGGGATCTGATGGTGCTCCCCACCGCCTGAGTCGTATCATGGCACCAGTAATAGGAGGGACTAAGGATTATCATAGTATAGTAGAGAACAGGGTTACGAGGGAGTAACATAAGTTTAGGATCACTAGAGTTCAACTCGTGTTGCACTCTGGGTGGCTACGCGGGTTAATCAGATTAGGGTTGATTAACGGAACTTTCGGTGTGTCACCGGAACAGTTAATCAGGGATCCGGTTGGAGCTAGAGATCCTGAACCCTGAAGGTTCCACCCTGTTGTTGCGTATAGGAATCGTTCCCTGACCTGGTTGGATACGTTGGATGTGAAGTAACACGATGGAGCGCAAGCCCGGAGCCTAAGAACCTAATTCACATGTGTTAGGGGCCGTAGGGGTATTTTGATAAATACTGAAATATGGCTCAGAACATATTGAATTTGGATTTTAAAATAAGCGGAATAATTCCAGAAGCTCATAGGCACTGATGAAACTCGATTCCAAATAAAACCCGAACCCCTCTTCCTCTCTTCCTCTTTGTGGTTTCGGCCAAGGAAGAAGAAGGAAGAAAAAAGGAGAAGGAAGAAGAGAGAAAGAAAAGGAGGAGATCTCATGGCTTATCATCGTCTTCGCAACAAATTCCTCCGTCGGCTCGTTGTCCTTGCACTCAGAGATACGACTTCGAGGATTTCTCCCTTCACAAAGGACAAGGTGTCATCCGACAGCTTCCCTTGCGATTCACGTGCGGTTCAGCATCGTTCCGTTATCTTCGGATCATAAATCCACAAGGTATGATAATCTTAACCACCTAACTAGATGCATGCATGTCTTACGTAGATCGTAGTATACCTCTAGGGTATTCGCACATATGCTAAGATCATATATTTGCATATATATTATTTTGTAGAATTAATTATAATGAAACATACACCATGAGATCTTTGGATCTATCTTTTTGCTTCGTTGTGACTCTGATATTAGGATTTAATTCCAACAATTGGTATCAGAGCATACTTCGGTGTGTGTTTCATGCATGAATTCGTGAAAATATCATGTGAATATATGATGACATATATTTTCGTCGAGGTTCGGCGAAGATTATGCATATGGCTTGTGCTATATATCATATCTTTGCAGGTGTCGCGCTGAATAATAATCTGTGATTGTATGGCTCCGGGGGTCGGACCCCGGATTTAATTTTTGCATTGATTATTATTGGTTTGTGGATTTTAAGGCTCTATATAGGCGGGGGTAGAGGTTGACCACCCCCGGTTCCCTGATCATGTTTTCTAGGATTATTTCTTTTTTTTCCAGCAAAATTATACACGAACGAGCACTTGCTCGGAGCGTGTTAGTTTTTCGATCACAGGAAGAAGGAGATGATGGTACATCCACGGTTCGGGCAAGCAGTACCATGAAGTGCAAAGACCCGACGAAAGCGTGCACGTTGGCGATGATCGGGATCATCGTCAGGAGATCGTATAGAATGAAAGAACAAGATATCTTGGTTGTACTATTCAGGTTCAGGGGTCGGACCCTGGACTCGATTCAGTTTGGATATTTTTTCTGTTGTTCTCTTTACTTAGTGTTTAGAGAACCCCGATGATAATTTAATTATCTATCTTGCGTGTGAGTTAGTCTCTAGATCAGACTTAGGGTTAGTACTTAGCTTATGGATTCATCGGTTCTAACACGTGTGAATCTGGTGGCTAACTAAAAGAAAAGGTAGTAACATCCCTCATGGTAGTTCAGGTAGCCAAGTACTGTGCGTTGAGATAGACGCAGTGATAGATTTGTTTAGAGATAACTAATGTCCCCATAAGAAGTATGATAACCCTAGTGGGATACCCTTTCCCTATATGGTCCTAGCGACCAAGTTAGGTTAGGATTCCACTAAATGATACCCGTTTCTAGCTGACGTTTGATGGTAGTGTAAACTTATCACGATTTGGTTATGCCATCATTAGGTTGAGGTCCGATGGAGGTTGTCGGATGTCCCTATTTGGCTAGCATTGAAACCTATAATGAGATAAGGTCTACAATGACATCAGGCATCAAATTGTGAACGAGACGTCATTTTAGTAGGAGTCCTTTCCACGTTGACCTTAGGCTAGGCTCCAGATCTTAGGATTTTGGGCAAACTAGTAAAGTATCAGGATCCTTGAAATCTATTTAATGTGATCCTTGCAAGAAAGGAAAAAGTTAAGTATTCAGGGTAGGGACTATGATATTTTCCAAGGATACTAATGCTTTGCGGAAAGGTTTGTAATCCTATTGGGAGCACGGTACTAGACCAGGGTCTAGGTCTAGGAGGTCGTGACCTTTCTAGATATGCATAAAACCTCATAAAGAAGGGATGTGTAAGAGGTTCCCTCCAAAGGGGAGCCCCTGGCCTCCATAATCAATCGACTAAGGGTCTGGGTGGGAGGTACGCAGTTCGAGATTCCCACTAGGTAAGAGCTGTGTTTCCTTCCATGCTGGTTCGTCTAGTTGTTTCCTTCGGGACATGAACGATGCCGGTGGCAGTGGGTGATGATTTTTTTCTACACCGCAGGAGCATATGAACCCCCCTGCCAACACCACCTAGATTTGTGGGAAGCATCCGAAAGCTTGTGTGAAGCCGCCGTTGCTATGCATGGCGGGTCACATAAAGTTGGCCACAAGAAGACTGGGAGGTCTTTCAGTTTACCATAGGTAATTCTAATAAAGACTGGGTCGTAAACACCTCATTTACAGAAGCGATTACATACTCTCACCGAGATGCTGTCTCCAATCCAAGACCGATAGTCTCAGTGCTCGAGCCTAAGGAATTTAGATTTCTTGATGTCTCCACTTGAGATAGTAAAGACATAGCGGCTGGAGTAAATATTATCTATTTTTAAATTTCATAAAATAGATTGTAGTAGATCCTAATTTTTGCTTTAAACCATTGTTTATAGAAATTATGACCAACCTCGACCCCCTTGTCTCCATCCTTAATGATAACAAACATACAGGACCAAACTATAAGAACTGGAAGCGTAACCTAATGCTCGTCTTAAGGGTTGACAAATACTCAATTGCCCTAAGTACCCCTCAACCGGCCATGCCGGGACCAAGTGCTACTGAGGCCCAGTTGAAGGAATGGAAAGCCTATCTAGATGCTGATGAGATGTGCAAGTGCTACATAGTAGCATCCTTGCAGACCGTCCTTTAGAAGCAAGTCGAAGACATGACCTTCGCTTCAGACATGATGCTCTATTTAAAGAAAATGTTCGACGGTGGTAGTCGGGTAACTTGTTACACTTGACCATCAAGAAATTGGTGTCCATGAAGATGGCAGAGGGGACTTTAGTTCGGGATCATATGCTGAAATTGTTTGGCTATGTGAATGAACTTGGTTCCTTCGATGTCATCTTAAATGCAGAGATCCAGACCGATATTTTCTTTGCATCTTTGTTATGAATGTTTGAGGACTTTGTTACCAACTTTAACCTTAACCAGTTGGAGATGACTAACGCAGAGCTCCTAGCGATACTCCAAGCGGCAGAGGACAGGATGAAGGTAGGAGCCCAATCCCTAAATGTAGAGCGGAAGTCTTCTCTGAAAGCTAAAGGCAAGTTTCAGAAAAGAAAGTCTAAGAAGCCCGTGAAGATGGACCAGATGTAGTTGCAGGTTCCTAAGCAGGATGGTCCGGCGAAACCCAAAGGAAAATATTTTCAATGTGGCAAGAAAGAGCACTGGAAGGGTGACTTCGTGCGGCTCCCAAGAAGGCTGAGACCGGTATATCTCAAATCCACATAGTGGAATTCTTTGTAGCATCCAGTTGTTTTCCAGTCTCATAGATTGTGGATTCTGGTTCCATTAACCATGCTTGCAATAATTTGCAAGGGTTCAAGGAGACAAGAAAATTGGGTGATGGAGAGATCATCCTAAGCATGGGAACTGAGGCCGTGGCAGAGGCTGAAGCAGTTGGAGATGTCGTCTTGCAGTTTCTTGATGGAAGAACTTTATTACTTAGAGACATACATTATGTACTGTCCTTAAGACGAAACTTAATTTCTGTTTTCTTATTGAATAATAAAGGTTTTTTAGTTTTATTTGATGCTTCTGTTGTGTCAATTAAATTGAATGGTTCCTTTATTTGTAAGGGAAAGACACAAAATGATCTCTATGTAATTAACTCCAATCATAAGCATGATAACATAATTGAAGCCTGTATGGTTAATTCATCTAAAAGAAAAAATCCTTCAAATAATCCAACACTCCTTTAGCATCTAAGGCTTGGACACATAGCCTCATATAGGATTCATAGGTTGGTTAAGGTAGGACTTTTAAGTCCAGATATTTCAGAAAGCCTACCAATGTATGAGTCTTGCCTGGAAGACAAGATGACTAAAAGAACTTTCTAGGCCAAAGGTAGCAGATCTCAGGAGGTATTGGAGTTAGTACACACTGATGTATGTAGGCCCATAAGTGTCTGTGTCATAGGAGGTTTTGAGTATTTCATCACCTTTACGGATGATCACTCGAGGTTTAGATACATATACCTAATACGGTGAAAGTCTGAATTCTTTGATAAGTTCAAGGAGTTCAGAGCTGAAGCAGAAAAGCAAACGGGTAAGAGTATCAAGTCTCTTCAATCAGATCGAGGAGGCGAATACCTATCGGACGAATTTATTGGGTACCTGCGTGAGTATGGGATCGTATCCCAGTTGACTGCACCAGGGACACCGTTATAAAACAATATATCTGAGAGGAGAAATCGAACTTTGTTAGACATGGTTCGGACTATGATGAATTATACAACATTGCAACCTAGTTTTTAGGGATATGTCCTAGAGACGACAACATATACCTTGAACTTTGTTCTATCAAAGTCAGTACCTCTAACTCCTTGGGAGCTGTGGTTGAAACGAAAGCCAAGCCTATAATATTTTAGGATTTTGGGTTGTCCAGCATATGTACAAAAGGACAAACGAGATAAGATATAGTCAAAAACTAAAGTATGTCTATTCGTTGGGTATCCAAAAGGGACAAAGGATGATTTATTTAATGATCCTGAGGATAGAAAGGTCTTCGTCTCGACGAACACTGTATTCTTGGAGCATTATTATTTAATAGACCATAAGCCCACCAGTAAAGTAGTTCTTGAAGAATTGCTAGGTACTGATGGGAGTACGCAGACAGAAAATATAGTAGGAGCCGATACCACTAAGATAAACGATACTGTAGAATCGATTCCTACGGAACCACCACAGGATCGTCGCAGTGGGAGGACCACAAGAGCTCGTGATAGGTACATTGGAGAAGCCTTTTTGGTAGATCCAGAATTTCAGGACGATGATCCTCTAAACTATGACGAAGCGATGGTATCATAAGATCATGCAGCATGGCAGAAAGCCATAGAGATAGAACTGACATCGATGTCCCAAAACTCGGTCTAGACACTTGTAACACCACCTCACAACATTAAACATGTTGGGTGTAAGTGGGTGTATAAAAGAAAAAGAGATCCGGATGGTACCGTTGAGACTTACAAAGCTAGACTAGTCGCTAAGGGTTATACCCACCGAGAATGGATCGACTATAATGAAAAATTTTCACCAGTAGCTACGCTTAAGTCTATCCAGATCCTCTTGTCCATTGCAGCCCATTATGATTGGGAGATCTGGCAAATGGACATCAAGACCGCATTCCTCAATGGGGATTTGGAAGAAAACATCTATATGTCTCAGCCTCCAGGCTTTATCGCAAAAGGTCAGGAAAGTATGGTGTGCAAGTTGTAAAGGTCCATTTATGGACTGAAGCAAGCATCCAGAAGTTGGAACATACGTTTTGATCAGGCTATCCAGTCTTATGGATTTGAACAGAACATGGATGAACCATGTGTTTATAAGAGGAGCGATAAGACTACAGTAGTTTTTCTAGTACTTTACGTAGATGATATCTTGTTCATTGGAAATGATATTGGAACATTGTCTACAGTGAATGTGTGGTTATCCTCTTAATTTGACATGAAAGACTTAGGTGAAGCGAGTTATGTTCTGGGGATCAAGGTAACTCGAGATCGCCAGAACAAGACTCTCTCGCTGTCACAGTCAGCCTATATAGACTTCTTGGTCAGATTCAGTATGCACAACTCTAAGAAGGGACTAGTTCCATTCAGACATGGAAAAAAAATTATCCAAGGATTAGGGTCCTAAGACTCCTGAGGAGAGGATAGAGATGCAGAAGATACTTTATGCTTCGGCTGTAGGGAATCTGATATATGCTATGCAGTGCACGAGACCAGATATATGCTATGCAGTAGGCATGATGGGCAGGTATCAATCAAATCCGGGTCCAGGGCACTGGACTGCTGTGAAAAATATACTCAAGTATCTCCAAAAGACGAGAGATTATGAGTTAGTTTACTCTTCACAGGAACTGATACCGATTGGATACACGGATTCTGGCTTTGCAGCAGATCCGGAATCCAGGAGATTGACGTCAGGGTTTGTGTTTTCATTGGGAGGAGGAGCTATCAGTTGGAGGAGCGTGAAGCAGGGATGCATCGCGGATTCGACGACAGAAGCTGAGTACGTTGCGACGTGCGAAGCAATTAAGGAGGCGGTGTGGCTCAAGAAGTTTCTCACAGACTTAGGATGTGTACTGGGAGCTCAAGATCTTACTGTACTTTACTGCGACAATAGTGGAGCAGTAGCACAATCCAAGGAGCCAATATATCACAAGAAGAGTAAGTATATCGAGCAAAAATACTACATTATCCGAGACTTGCAGAATCGAGGGGAGGTTGCAGTGACTCAAGTGGCGTCTGCAGATAACATGACGGACTCTTTCACAAAGGCGTTTCTGACCAAGGCTTTTGAGAAGCACGTGGATGCCATGAGAGTTAAGACTGTTATTCCTCGCTAAGCCAAGTGGGAGATTGTTGTAGCTCGTGTGTCCTGAGCATGGATTTTCTGTATTAACATTAATAAAGATGACTTTGGTTATTGGTTTAATTAGAATACTACTTTGGTATATGTTAATACACATATAAAAAAGGATCCTAGGGAACACAGTAGGCCACTGAGGCGCATGGTGGATCCATGCTTGGGAAACCTAGTGGACCAATTCTATGTAGACCTAGAACCAATTCACAGCTTTGGTGATGCCGGTCGCTTCACCGAGAATAAATTATTAGTAGGTAGAGGATATGGTGAAGTCTTTACCATGAGAACATGGGATTCCCATTCACCTAACCAAGCACGATTATCGTGTTGAACAGGAACCAAGATGGTGCAGAGTTCAATGATTTAGACACTGGTGCATAAACCGTCTTACTACTATAGATAATCTATCCTTAACCTTGAGGGGCCATGTACACTGGGCCAACCAGTTGTGTGGTGCTTTGATGTGCCAACGTGTGCGGACCTTCCATAATCCAATACCACGGTACGTTGGGTTACCTGGCTGGCGCTTGAGTGGCATACAATCCCTACAGGTTATCCGATGTCCAGTATTGGATGGGTGCGTTTTGATGAGTCGATCTGTCCACACAATTAACCTAAGCCTGGTGGTTGTCAGTATGACTGACGACGTTCTGGAAACTAGGCATTGTACCGGAAGGTGTGTGGTGTTATAGATGGCAAGTCATCAAATTCTAGTCAGATGATCAATCGGGATCTGACGGTGCTCCCCACCGCCTGAGTCGTATCATGGCAGCAGTAATAGAAGGGACTAAGGATTATCAGAGTATAATAGAGAACAGGGTTACGAGGGAGTAACATAAGTTTAGGATCATTAGAGTTCAACTCGTGTCGCACTCTGGGTGGCTACGCGGGTTAATCGGATTAGGGCTGATTAACGAAACTTTTGGTGTGTCACCAGAACAGTTAATCAGGGATCCGATTGGAGCTAGAGATCCTGAATCCTGAAGGCTCCACCCTGTCTTTGCGTATAAAAATTATTCCCTGTCCTGGTTGGATACGTTGGATGCGAAGTAATGCGATGGAGCGCAAGCCCGGAGCCTAAGAACCTAATTTACATATGTTAGGGGCCATAGGGTATTTTGGTAAATACTAAAATATGGCTCATAACATAATGAATATGGATTTTAAAATGAGCAGAATAATTCCAAGAGCTCATAGGCGCTGACAGAACTCGATTCCGAGTAGCGCACCTCACTCAATCTCTCTTACAGTTTTTCACTTTTTATGAATGGTGTTTTCGTCCAGGCTTCACGATAGACATATAGAAACCCTAAAAACCGTCCCCCCTTATCCCAATCACTAGGGGGCCGGCCCTAGCTTGCGTATGTGAGTTGGGGCCAGCCCTATATAAGGATTAGAGAGAGAGGGGTCGGCCCTAAGGCTCTCCCCTCTCCTAAAACCCGAACCCTTCTCCCTCTCTCCCTCTTTGTGGTTTCGGCCAAGGAAGAAAGAGGAAGAAGTAGGAAGAAGAAGGAGGAAGGAAGGAGAAGGAAGAAGAAAGAAAGAGAAGGAGGAGATCTCACGGCTTGCCGTCGTCTTCGCAATGAATTCCTCCGTCGGCTCGTAGTCCTTGCACTCAGAGATAAGACTTCGAGGATTCCTCCCTTCGCAAAGGATAAGGTGCCATCTGATAGCTTCCCTTGCAATTCACATGCGGTTCATCATCATTCCGTTCTCTTCGGATCATAGATCCACAAGGTATGATGATCTTAAACACCTAACTAGATACATGCATGTCTTCCGTAGGTCGTAGTAGGCCTCTAGGGTGTCTGCACCTATGCTAAGATTATAGATTTACATGTAGATTATTTTGTAGAATTAATTATAATGAAATATACACCATGAGATCTTTGGATCTATCTTTTGTTTCCGCTGCGACTCTAATAATATGATTTAATTCCAATAATGTGGAGAATTTTTTTTCCCCATACTCTTTTTAATGTTGTCTATGGGAAGTTCGTGAAGAATTTCCCAACCATTTTCTTTTAATTACGTTCTCAGCCTTTTCATTGATAGCCATCGGCGATAATCCCTTCAAGGGGTTCATCCTATTTTGTTGTAGCCGAGGAGAAGTCGTTCCTCACCTATAGGCTAGTAAGTTGTCATATTGTGTTAGGTCTCCTTATGTTGCCATTAGTTTTTAGAGACTTAAACAAATATACTTTACCAGTGTAGTAAGTAGCTGAGAGCTAAAGTCAGGAGAGTAGAGTTAGGTTTGGATCCTTTACGATAAAGAAGTACTGTTGCAATCAAAACCACTCTTACCATCCTCTTCTACTATGCTTTTGTATGGAAGATACATTTCTAAACTCTTTGGATAAAAAACGTTGATCTAGTGATTAGGGTTTGTGTGCATGACTAGCTAGCGCGCGCATACACACAAACATCTAGTTTTGTTCGATCTTTTTATCTTTTTAGTTATAAACATATATGTTTATTTCATATTAAATGTTAAAGAGCATCTTTTTGGACAAGAAATGACAACATTGGTATGATACACTTCAAATGTTTCACCTCGCTCGGAAGAAGGGCAGAAGCCCTACATTAAGTGTGTGCATAGTAGGCTAGTCGTGTGCACGACTACACTGTAGTGCGCACGAATTTGCCTTAGTCTTTTTGGTAAACATAAAAGTGTCTGCTTGACTAAAGTCGTGCTCATGACTTTCATAAGTCGTGCGCACGATCCTAGTCGGCAGCACACTATTTGATGTCCACGTTATGCTCGACATGGGATGATCGTATGGCACGATGACATGTGGAATGTCATGCACACACATTAAAGTCGTGCTCACGACCCAGTCTAGAATCTATTGGAAAGGTTGAGTCAGTGGATTTATTCAATCCCCTTTTGCCATGTGTTGGTCGTGCGCATGACTTAGCTGAGACAAACCCTTAGAGATAAAAATCTCTTGCTTGGTCTTAACTATCCACCTAAAGGCTCCTTAGGACTATAAATATCCCATCCCTATACCATTCAGCTGCTAATGAGTCTTTTGGATTAGGAGAGGAATTAGAAGAGAGAGACAAAGTATAGGAGTTTATCCTTGAACTCCATCATCTCTTTTCTTCCCCTTCTTCTCCTCTCTTCAACCTTCTACCAAGATCTTATTTATGGAGGTTGGATTCATTGCTTGTATGATCTCTTGAGAGTCTTCTAACTCCTTATGATCATATAAGTAAGAAAGGTCAAAGCTAGTGAAGGATCTAAAGTGTCATCCAATACCTAAATCTTAATCTAGTCTTTGGGGTTTTTTGTAGCTTGAGTTTTTTTGAAGTGTACTAAGCCTAGAAGCATGATCTAAGGTTTCGAAAGAGATAAAGATCAACTTCTACCTTAGTCACACCTTGGATCCAAGTGTTCTTTTTATTTTCACTTTGTTTTTCCCTCACTTCACTAAGCATACACCGAGTGTGTTCCCACTACCATATGGAAGGATCTTGTGAGAGCACTCCGTGACGTCGTTCACGTCGAGCACCCATTGCGACGCTGTTTACTTTGGGGGCCTTTTTTGGAGTGGAAGTAAGTGGAGAAGAGGAGCAAAGAAGCAAGCGCAAGAGTCAGCTCGGTTCAGTACCTATGAAGTGAGAGCGTTGTCTCAACTTCACTATCATCGTAGGTCACAGATCTAGGGGGTTAATGGCACGTATGAAGTGAGAACGTTGTCTCTACTTCACCAAAGGCGCGGGTCATGGACCTAGGGGGCTAAGAGGTAATATTTGTGTAATCACTTTTAGCTTGCTTGCAACCTTGTTTTCTACTTCATTAGGGAAGCCAGACCCCTCTGTGTGAAAGATCTAGGCCCGGTTTTGACTGGAGGGTTCTTTTCATCTCTGTTAAGGGTTTCACCTTGAATGCTTGTGTATGGCCTTTAGCGTTATTTCTCGTTAATCACTATTCGTAACTTCTGCTAGCTTTAAATTTGTGCGATCTAAACAGTTCTTGCATCTACCCGTTGTGGAGCACACCAACTAGCTTCGACTAGTTGGTTGTATAGTGCACGGTGCTTAGCTAGCCAAACGTAGACTAGCTAGCTATTTAGAAAATTTCATGTTATTCCCAATCGCAATAATTGGCACCGTAATACATAGCATGAGATCCTTCTAGAGGAGATGTTGGCATTATAATATGCACTCAGGGCCTACCTGAAGGTCCCACGATGCCCCAATGAGGATATATGTGCACTGGTTTCAATGAGACCCATAGAATAATAAGAGGAATCAACTCGAGGGTGATCAATCCTTGGTGTAGATGCCTTAAATATCTAGTCCATGTGGCATCATCTTAGACATATGACTAAGGTAAGAAATTTCTGGAAGCGGTGCTTGCTCTATAGCAGAAGATGCCCATCAGGTAGCAGAAATTGAATGCATGGCAAAAGGTCTGACAAAACCTACCAGTTAAGACTAAGGAATCGATAGAATCTACAAAATGGTAGAAAATATTTGCATAGTGATGATATTTGTGGGGGAGGATTTCGGTCGTACGTAATCCCCTCCAACAGTCGATTGAGGGTTTGACCCTTCGGAATGTGGCGCACTTCAAAGCGCTGAGCTATCAAGTGTTGAGATGTCACGCTAACACTATAGAGTAGAGAAAGTTAACACAAGATATGGTGACGAAGTTCAACAGAAGCCTACATCTCCGAGCGGTAAGATGCAACCTTTGAATTCACTATCTCTTTATAAAAAGTAGAGCTACTCTCGACACGACAGGCCGAGGAGTGCTTATACACGTGAACATAGTGTGGAGAATGTTTGTTTTGAGTTTGAAAACCAGAAGGCTATGGGAGCTTTGGAAAACAGAAAGTGGGATTCTATTCTGGAATCTCGGATCCGGAATATTTACTGGGTTGGTTATATATAGAGGTTTGGAAATATTCAAGGAATATTTCATGGAATATCAGGATTTAGATAATTATCCAGAGGGATTTACTATACCCCATATGGCATGCGTGGGCCCCAGAGAGGGCTGCAGGTCCCACTGTCGTCTTCGAGGTCCCAAGCAGGGCTGCGAGTCCCACTAACATCTTTATGGACCCCAGGTAGGGCTGTGGGTCCCACTGTTGTCTTTGTGGGCCCCAGGCAGGGCTGCGGATCCCAACGTTATCTTTGTGGGCCCCATGCAAGGCTATGGGTCTCACTATCATTTTCGTGGACCTCAGGCAGGGCTACAGGTCCCATTGTCGTCTTCGTGGGCCCAGGCAGGGCTGCGGGTTCCACTGTCAGGCGTTAGCCAGATTTTGCACCCATAATATTTATCTTCCAACAGAAAGCTAAAGATAGAATAATGGAGTACAGTATTGACTGAACTTATCGGCTGAGGTTGTGCTGAGATCTCTATGCTCAACCCCATCTTCAGAGCCTCAGCATCTGAAGATGGGTAGACAAGTTTCATTGCTGAGGCTTCTGCGCCTAGTATTCTCTTTAGAGCCTTGGATGTCTAGAGATATGATCTAACCAAGGCTTCAACATCCCAAATCTTAACCTAAGATTTGCATATGATGACAAGGGCACAAATTGCCAATTCTGTTACTTGTTAATTATTTCTTTGAGCCATGACAGTTCATTAACAGCACACTGGCACTGTAAATCGAGAAATTTAGTTATAACTAACTTTTCAGGATCAATTATAAATATAGGACCACACCTTAATCCCAGGAAATCAAAATCTAGACTAAAAAACTCTACTTTCCCCTTTTAGAGAAGATCATTGATCTGACTTTAGCGTCGGAGGAGAGATCTAGGAGATCAATCTCTTGGTATTCCATCGAGTGTTTTTGTGCAGATTGATCCTCATCCAACAATGGAGTCTATATTCGCATGCATAAAAAATACCGCCATTTGTGAGACAATTGAGACTCCCACATAAAATTCTTCTCTCAACTTAGATCTTGAGTCTTCCCGATAGATTCAAGCTAGATCCATGATCCTTTGAGATTTCCACGGTTTTGATCCGTAGCTTTGTTTCCGTAACTAATTTTGAGCCTAATTTTAGTCATTTTCTCTGTTTTCTGGCTCGATCTATGTTTTAGATCATGATATAGCTATGGATTTCGATGTTTCTTACTTTTGATTTAGCTTTGAGCTTCTAATCTTAAGTTGAGTTCCATATTTCTTGTTTTTTTTTTTTTGCTATATTTTACAATGGCGTAGGATCGAAGGATATATTGGCCAGATGATAACACTAGGGTGTTGAGATTGGTTGTGATATTAGAGTAAAGATTAGTAATATACTATGCACCTATCATATATAACTCAGCATATATGAGATTTGAGTGCATTAGTTTACATACCTCGGAAGGTTCTCAGTCAGTAATCAGATTGGACAACCGATCAAATACTGTAACACCCTATCTTTCTCATCATAGAAAGATAGTCTATGATTAGTTGAATATAAGTTAGGAGTGTTGGTAAGCTTATCATCGAGAGAGACAAAAATACATTGATTGGAATCGAGAGATATGAACTTGTCTATAATACTGTCACCCTAGACTATGGTCCTTCTACTACTAGTTAGTTGACTAGTCCTAAATCCTAATATATCCTATGGACTCTTAATTTGATGCCTATCACTTTGACTTACTAATCAGCGATGCCTAATCATGACAAAAACAGGGTAGATTGGGTGACTTATGTTGGATACCAAAGAACACATACGTACTGTGGAAATTTCTCACTTTCCGAGAGAAACTAAGCGTCTTCTTGAGCAACTTACATGAAAGGCTGATCATTATGTCTAGCTAGGTAAATCTATATATAAGATGGTGATCACAAGGATTTGAAAAGTTTGGACTCAAGTGGGTGAACTATGTTAAGTAGGACAGTCTTATATCTCACATAGCATGCACAAACACTGAACGTTGGAGGGATTCTGGTTCAACATATATAGTAGGAAAATGCACTCTTGTAATTAGTGTGACTTTGGAGTATAACTATAACTTGATGGTGGTTAAAGTAGTAGTTAATTAGAGAAACGACTTAGTCATGAGACGACATGTCTATTCTCTAATTGGAGTTAGAGTCATCAGAGTCCTATAAGATTATAAATCACTTCTATTAGCTATAAAAATCCTAATCCTAGTGCAAGTAATATGCATAGTCGTGGAGTCCACCGATAGTGATTAGGAGCCCTATGGTAACCTAGATTAGGTGTACCACTTATTGGGTTTCCTAATAAAATTATAATTCCTTCTATATGCTCTATTTAATAGGTTTCTTAGTTTGTCAAGGATTCATAGCTTGGTGTCACAATGGATATGCACGTATGCATAGGATCCACTAGAGTGAGGCAATTGGTGAACTAATATGGAAGTGTAAAAGTCAATCATGTGTGATCCATAGTCTAACTAGAATCACTATATTATGATTAAGTTGACAAGCCTATTTTCTAGGGGTTACTATAAGTGTCAAATTAGACTAAGTTGACTTTTCCCAAAAATATCATGTGTCTAGAGTCTGCTAGTGTTAATAATTGGTTGATATTCCTACAAGTTAGGGTTAACAATTGGTATCCATTTGATGATCTAAGATTGGTGCCTAAAATATAGAAAGAGTCATATGTGTCTTAGTAGGAGTATGACTCTATGTCACTTTCTAGTTGTAATCATGTTGGACTAAAGAGATAGCCCCTAAAGGCAATATCATAATTATACATAATGGATATTGATAAATAATTAATTAGCTAATTTATTAATAAATTAATTTTTCTTTAATTGTTTCCTAGTTGGACTAGGAGTAGCCATGACACATTATCTAGGGTTGACTTGGAGTTGACCCGGCTAGACGCGTGTGACTCTCTCTTGTAGATACCAAGAACCACTAGGGTTTCACCTAGTGACCGGCTAATGGGTCTATAACATCTGCACCAAACATACAAGATATTATCGGCTTTGCCCATGCTCGCACGAGAACTGTAACATCCCAAAAATATTAATGATTAATATAATATAACAAAAGAATTTTCTGTAAAAATTCCAAAACAAAAATCGGACTGCTCCATTGCATCCGGCTCATCGAAACGATAAAAAACCCTATATAAACTTTTACATTTTGAGCACGTTTAGAACCTTTAAAAAATTAAAGAAAAAAATGGCCAATGTGGGATTTTGAACTAGGGACCTATCAGCAACGTTTTATCTTTTCCCCTCCAACTAGAAAACCTTAAAACTTTTCTATCTAAACTTCAGAAAAATAAGTATTTATAGAGGGGAGGGGGAGACCAAAGGACAGCTAAATCGCAGACCCTTGATTTCTGAACTGACGAAAACGGTCGAGAGAAGCTTAGCTAAAGCAATAATATGCCGTTTTGCAGTTAAGACCCTAAGACCCTTGGTATTCCAGAAAGAGCCTATAAAAACCCCCTTAGGCAATAGAGTTCTTCACTCAAGCCCCCGCCTCAAAAATCGTGCCCAGCCCCTCTACCACCCTACGACTTACAGCCACCGCCGCCATCTCCGGCCACCACCTCTGGCCGCTGCCACCACCTTCGACCGTCGGCCGCCACCTCCGCTCCGGCCATCATCGCCGTCCGCCGCCACCTCCGGCCATCACCGCCGCCTCCGGCCATTACCGCCGGCCACTGACCACCGCCTCCTACCACCCCGGGTTGTCGGGTCGGGTATGAATTTAAAACCATTTAATTCGGGTTTTAACCCATTGTTTGGTACAACTCCAAAAACATAAGTAAAATAAAATACTAATCTTCTTATTAGAACCCACAACCTTCTCAAAACTCAATCTAAAGCCTTTTAGGCTAACCAAGATATTCTTTTACACTTTATATTTAAAAACACCTATCAATAAATAAATAGATTATTATGGTAAACTGTTTTGATCATATTTTATCCGTACGAGCTCCGAATTGAGCCCCGTTAGTGGCCTTAGACTTGTAATAACAAAATACACCTATTGAGATCATAAAATACCAGAACCGACAATTAAAAAATAAATTTACCATTTTACCCCTAAGGTAAAATGGTCATAACCTTTTTATTGGAACTCGGAATCGAATTCCGTCTGCGACCACATGATTGTGGTTATGATTCAGAACCACTAATATTATAAAAACCCTAAACCTGGTAAGCCACAAATATAGTTTTTGTTTTAAATTCCTGGGCTAAAGTCCACTAGAAAATTTGGGCCGAAGCCCATTAAGTAATATTTAGGACCGAAGTATCCTCTGGGCCAAAACCCATTAAGTCATTAAACATCCTTTAGGCCGAAGCCCATTAAGCACAGTTATACACCTTGGGCCGAAGCCCATTAAGCCCAATAACCAACTGATAAAATGACTCTGCCATTAGTCAAACTGAAACACTATTATTTAGAGCAACATAACCCTTTTACTAAAGGCAGACCAACCATTTATTTTTCGTCAATACCGGCTAGTTGGGCCATATCGGAAGCAAACAAACTCCGAATTGAGTTCCGTCTACGGTCACGGTTTCATAATGAAAAACCCTACAATATGGGTATAAATTCAAAGTATTTTAAAAATAACCTAAATACCCCTATAAGATAAAATATATTAAAAAACCTAAGGAATCTACATCGGAATTGGTTTCCGACAAATCCGTGGGAAATAGAATGTAAAAATTAACAAAATATAACAATATATTTCAGGTCGTGGGCTTGCTAAGGCATCTTCATAAAAAAAAAGATTATACGACGCTTCAGGTAGGGGACTAAACCTAGTTGATCCTTGATAAGTGTATGCCATTGAAATAATGGTAGTATGTTATGGATTGGCTAATTTTTAAGATATGTTAATCATTTCAATTGGGTGTGGGGCTGTCCCTGGCTTGTGGGCCTAAAAGGTAAATCCTGGGTCTGGGCCTGTCCCTGGCTTGTAGGCCAAAAAGATAATCCTGGGTGTGGGGCTAGCCCTGGCTGAGGCCAAAAAGTATACTGGGTGTGGGTCTAGCCTTGGCTGAAGCCAAAAGGTAACCTGGGTGTGGGCTAGCCCTGGCTGAGACCAAAAAAAACATAGGTGTGGGACTAGTCTTGTTTCAGACAAAAAGTGCCCGGGTATGATTGTGATTCCTACCCTGGTTTGAGCCTAAAAGGGAATCGGATGATCAATGACTATTAAATTACTATTTATATTTATGTGAATTGTTGTCTTCCGTACATTTATCTTACCATGAATGAACTAGGTTTAATAGGTGAGTCAATGGATTAGATTCACCCCCCTACAGGTGTTATGAACCCTACAGAGACTGGTCCTACTGTCAAGAGGAAGAGTGAATAGAGAATGAAACCGAGGGAGTCGAGGATCTGCTCTACACTCCATACCACGAGGATGCGGGAGCGGAGATGTGAAGAGTTGGAGATTTTAGATGTCACGTTAAAGATTTAAGTTTTTAGATATCGAGCCATGTATCAAACTTTTATATTATAATATATGGTTATGAATAAAAGAGGCTCAATTGATTCCATATTTGATGGAATTTATTTTATATCAAGTTTTTCTTCTAACACCCTAGTGTTATACGGGTTGATTTAATCTATAAAATACCGGGGCGTTACAACTTGGTATCAGAGCCAAGGTAATAGGTCTTAGGAGTTAAAAAAGTGACTAGAAGTACATCGATAGGATAGCCACACAATTTAGTTACGTATATATTTTAAATAAACTTATGAATTAAATTTTTTTCCTAGCAGAGTCATGAAGTCAAAAATCACTGATGGTAGCTCATCGGGAGTAAAGGTTAAACCTAAGAAGAAAATAATGAAGTCAAAGAAGAAGAATAAACTAGTTAACCCTAATAAAATTGAGATTGTTTTCTCTAAGTGTTACCGATGTATATGTGGAAAAGTGAGCAATGAGAATCATTGCGAACATTCTATGTTTTTTCAAAATAGTAGTTGGCTATATGTAAAATGAAAGTGTTTTCTTTCGTGACATTCAAAGAATTTTATTTAGATTTTCAGAGTCATGGATTCAATAGAGAACTCTACTCCAAATGAAGACCTAACCAAAGTGTTAGGGGCCCTAAATCAACTTATAGAAAAGATGAATTCCTCCAAAAAAAAGCTCAAGAATTGGGGTTATCTTAAAGGAATTCAAAGAACTAAAACCCCCTGTGTTTACAGAAGAACCGGATCCTCTGATTGCTGATAGATGGCTAAATCAAATAGGAAAAATATTAGAGACTTTGAAGGCAACGGATGAACAGAAAGTCACTTTAGCTACTTATATGTTAGAAGGAGAAGCAGATTACTGGTGGGATTCTGTCAAGAGGACCCAAACTAATTTCACTTGGGAAGAGTTTATCAAAGTTTTTTTGGAAAAATATTTCTCAGATGCTGCTAGAGATAAAATGATTACAGAATTTTAAGAACTTTTCCAAGGAAAGCTTAGTGTTTTCTACTATGAAGCCAAGTTTACTGAACTGTCACGTTTTGCCCAGTATCTAATAGCCACTGAAGAACTGAAGTCCAAACGATTTGAACAGGGTTTGAATCTTCATATTCGAACCAGAGTGGCGGTATTTCGTATTCGAAAATAAGGAGAACTAGTACAAACTGCTTTAGTGGTAAAACGAGAATGGTGGCACAAGTAGATTGGTGGAGTCGACTGAGTTAACCATTACAGAATGCTCTAAGTCAAGTCGTGCGCACGACCGACCACGTATCGACGTGCCATGGGACCATCCTATGTGGGGCTAAAGTGGACATCAAATGGTGTGTGGCCGACTAGGATTGTGCGCACGACTTGTGAAAGTCGTATGCATGACTTTTAGTCTGGCAGAATACTATTATAAGCAAAATAAAGCTAAGGCAAAATAGTGCACACTACTGTGCAGTTGTGTGCATGACTTTAGTCTAACAGACAATACCTTATGCGTATCACAGACTAAGACAAAGTCATACGCACAACTAGCTTACTATGCACATACTAAATATAGGATTTCAGCCCTAGCTCTGAACGAAGTGATCAAAGAAGTTTTTCATGCCCATATGGTCATTCCTAGACTAAAGATGTCCATATATCTTCATTTAAAGGTTGGGAATGAACATGCATGCATCGACTTAACCAAAGAATCAATTGATCGGATAAACATGTGTGTGTGTGTGATAGCTAATCATGCACCCTAAAACCCTACACAGAAAGAGTAAAGTATATTCCCAAAGAATTAGAGTTGTACATTCCATGCATAAGCATGTGGAATATGATGATAGTATTGGTTTTGGCTGCAACGGTACTTCTTTATTGCAACAGAACCAATCCTAACTCTACCCTCCGGGCTTTAGCTCGTAGCTACTCATTACACTAGTAAAATATGTTTGTTTAAGTCGCTAAAAATTAATGGCAACATAAGGAGAGCAAACATGACCTTTTTTCTTTTTGTATACCCACTTACATCTAACAAGTTTAATAGTGTGAGGTAGTGTTATAAGTGTCTAGGCCGTATTTTGAAACATCGATGTCAGTTCTGTCTCCATGGTTTTCTGCCATGCTGCAAGGTCAGAGGACATCATCGCTTCATCGTAGGTTAGAGGATCATCCTTCTGAAACTTTGGATCCACCAAGAAGACTTCTCCAATGTATCTATCAAGATCTTTTATGGTCCTTCCACTACGACGATGCTGTAGTGGTTTCATTGGAGTCGATTCTACAGTATTGTTATTTTTAGTGATATCGACTTCCACTACGTTCTCCCATCAGTACCAAACAATTCTTCAATAACCACTTTACTGGTGGGTTTATGGTCCATTAAATAATTCTGCTTCAGGAATACAGTGTTCATTGAAATAACAACTTTTATATCCTTATGATTATAAAATAGACCACCCTTTGTCCCTTTTAGATACCCCACGAACAGACACACCTTAGTCTTTAACTATATTTTTATCTCGTTTGTCCTTTCACATATGTGCTGAACAACCTAAAATCCTAAATTGCTGTAGGCACAACTTTCGCTTTAACCATAGTTTTCAAGGAGTGAGGGATATTGACTTTGATAGAACAAAGTTCAAGGTGTATACTGCGGTCTCTAGGGCATATCCCCAAAAACTGGTTGGCAACGATGCGTGACTCATCATAGCTTAGGTTTAGGGTTGGGGCAGTTTAGGGTTAGGGTTTTTAGGTTTTAGGGTTTAGGGGTGGTTTAGGTTTAGGGTTAGGGTTGGATCTTAGGATTAAGATTTTAAATTTAGGCCAATCGACCAGGCTCCCCCCTGAACCGATCGGGCCTCCCCCCTCAATCGACCTGGACTACCCCTACCCGACCGTCGGTCGGTTAAAAAGCCACTGTGGCTAGCCGCCATAATGACCCAAAAACCTACCGGGTTTTTTTGCGGTCGGTCGTCAACGACCGACGGGGTGTAGACTGACGATCGACCAGGCGCAACCGGTGACTGACTAGGCACTGTCCGACCCGACTGTCAACCGACCAGGCACTGGCGATCGGTTGAAAATAGCATGCGGTCGACAGCCGGCAGCACACCTTGACCGATTGGGACTGGTGTGGTCGGTTGGTAGGGACTGACCGACCTCGCATGGGTACGGGCACGGGCCTATCGACCGGGCCAACCGACGCACTCGATGCTGGTGTGCTGCGATCGGTCGCCCGATACACGCACTCGGTCAGCTCTTGGCAGGGGGTCGGGGGCACGTCGGCCCCGTACATAGGGTCGGCAGACACACCTCGGCCCTTGGCAGAGGTTCGACGGGCGCAACGGTCGACCCTAGACAATGGGTCAGCAAACATGCCCCCACCCTTGGCAGGGGGTCGGTGGCCGTAACAGCCAGCCCTTGGTAGGGGGTCGTGTGGGTATGACAGTATTCCGCAGACAACGGGTCGGTAGACACGCACTCGATTGACCCTTGGTAGGGGGTCGACGGACACGAAGGTCGGCCTCGAACAATGAGTTAGCAGATACACATCCGTTCGGCCCTTAGTAGGGGGTTGGCGGGCGCGACGGTTGTCCCCAGACAATATATCGGAGACATGCCCCGGCCCTTGGTAGGGGGTCGATGATCGCAATGGCCGACCCTTGGTAGGGGGTCGGCGGGCATGGCGGTCGGCCCTGGATAACTGGAAGACACGCACCCGGTTGTCCCTTGGCAGGGGGTCGGCAGATGCAATGGTCGACCCCAGGCAGCGGGTCAGCAGACGCACACCTGACTGGCTATTGGCAAGGGGTCGGCGGGAATAACAGTCAGCCCTGGACAGCGGGTTGACTAACACGTCCCTTCCCTTGGTAGGGGATCGATGACCACAACGGCCAGCCCTTGGTAAGGGGTCGACGAGTATGATGGTCGATCTCGGACAGTGGGTCGAAAGACACGCACCCGATCGGCCTTTGGCAGGGAGTCAGCGGATGCGACGATCGGCCCTGGACAGCGGGTCGGCAAACACATACACGGCCAATCCTTGGTAGGCGGGTGGCGGGCGCGACGATCGGCCCTGGACAGCGGGTGAATAGACATGCCTCGACCCTTGGCAGGGGGTCGGCGGTCGCGATGGTCGGCCCCGAACAGATGCCCCTGACCGGCCCTTAGCATGGGTGTCGACGGACACGATGGTCATCCCCGGACAGCGGGTCGATGGACACACATCCGATTGGCTCTTGGTAGGGGGTCAGCAGACACGACGGTTGGTCCCGGACATCGGGTCGGTAGACATGCACCCGACCAGCCCTTGGTAGGGGGTCAGCAGACGCGACAATTGGCCTCGGACAACGGGTCGGCGGATAAGCACTCGATCGGCCCTTGGCTGGGGGTTGGCGGGCACGGCGGTCGTCCCCGGATAGTGGGTCGGCAGACACGCACCTAGCCGGTCCTTGGCGAGGGGTCGGCGAGCGACCTCGGACAGCGGGTCAGCGAACACACAACCAGTTTTGCACCATAGAGTCCCAGCCAGCTAGGTTAGCACCTGTCTTGCTAGGAGGGGGTAACTATGGGTGCAAAATATGACTGACGCCTGACAATGGGACCTGCAGCCCTGCTTGGGGACCACGGAGACGATAGTGGGACCCGTAAACCTGCTTGGGAGATGATAGTTGGACCCGCAGCCCTGCCTTGGGCCTTAGAGATGATAGTGGGACCTATAGCTCTACTTGGGGCCAACGGAGATGACAGTGGTACTTGTAGCCCTGCCTCGGGCCCACAAAGACGATAGTGGGACTCGTAACCTTGCTTGGGGCCCATGGAGACGACTATGAAACTTGCAGCCCTACCTAGGACCTAAGCATACTATTCGCGGTCTAGTAAATCTCCCCAGATATTTACCAAAACCCTCGATATTCCCAAACCACAATAAATAGCATACCTGACAAATATTTCAAGATCGAGAATTCAGACCGGAATTAATTATTCCAGATTTCACTTTCTATTTTCCAGAGCTTCTCGAGCCTTCTGGTGATCAGACTCCAGTCAAGCCTGCTTCACCCTCTGTCTACTTGTATAAGCACTCCTCGGTCTGTCGAGAGTAGCTCTACTTCTTTAGAGATAGTGGATTCGAAGGTTGCATCTTACAACATGGAGGCGTAGTCTATGGTCGAATTTCATCACCACATCCTGTGTCAACTCTCTCTCGCTCTATCTATCTACTCTATAGTGTTTGTGTGACAGCTAATTAAGCACACGACAACTCAGCATCCCACATCAGCCACATCTCGAAGGTCAACACCTTCCATCGACTATTGGAGGGAGAGCATACGGAGATTGTAATCTCCCCCGCAATGATCTCGGGTGGAGGACTTCAACTTCGGTTCTTCTTGGCAACTGAAAACATGTGGAGACACCCTTAGAGATCAACAAGACGAGAGAGATGAATTACTAAGCCGAAGAGTTCAATCTCTTTCTATTCGATCCAACGGAGAACGAGACCTCAAGGGAGGGAGAAGGGGCAGCCGGATTTTCTCTCTCCCTCTCTTCTTCCAAGCCTAGAGGATTAAAGAAAGGGGAGGGAGGGCTACGATTTCCTGCTGTAGCTATCTCTCCTTCTGTCGGCTATGCTCTCGCGAAAAAGGAGAACAAAAGAGAAGGGGGGGGGGGGGGGCTGATCGTAACCCCCTCCTTTTATGGTTTCTTGCGGACGGATGAACAAAGGGGAGAGGGGGGGTCGTGATACCTCATGCAATCCCCCTATCTCTCCTCTCGGTTTGGGTGCACAAGGCACCCAGGGGCCGATCGGATGGGGGTGGGGGGTGGGGGGGGGGGGGAGGGAGATCACGATCTCCCCCCTTAATTCCACCGTACACCACAGCCCTCCTTTTACACAGTTTACTGTTTTAGGTCTCCCACGGGTTCAAGTCTACTAATGGGGTGCACAAGGTGTGATGCATCCTTATTGCACTGGAGTTGGGACCCACACCCTCTCAAACCCTAGATTTATTCCCAACACCAATAGGATTAGGGTTGGTTTAAGTATAGTTAACCACAGACATCTGAGCTCGACTAATTACCCACTAGTCCGATCGAGTTCAAAACTGGCTGGATGAAGTCGAGCCAAAACCCAACACGATTCAAATGTCGTATATGTATGCCATCAGGTCCTACCGTGAATCACACTTAGCCACGACAGCTGCAATACTGTTAGTGCTATGTGGCGTGCATCCGACGGCTACCGTTTCCAACTCAAGGCTGTTGGGACCATATATAAATGATTCGAACACAGCTTATATATTCGTCCTGATCATGAGCCTTATCGAATGAGACAGCGAGAGAGTAATTTTGGATCCCACAAACTATCTTAGACGTAGCAACAACGAGTTCAGATCTTTTTCAGTCGGTCGACCCAGTAGGTGGGCCCGCATGCATCACAGCCGCACGATGGCAGGCGTACTTCAGTCAACTACATACGGCTGTGATGGGCCACGGATCGGGCCCACCGATTGGAGGAAATCCGAACTCAGCAACAACTGGATTTGCTCCCATCACGAGCCTTTACACCCATCCATAAATGTACCTACCCTCAGGTTCGCAATCACCCTCACGACTTCTATGTCGACAACTTTGACATTTTCTTTAGGGTTATTTTGACTTTCCCCCCCAAACTTTGCCTTGAATTAGACTTTACCCCCCATAATTTCATTAATTAGACTTTACCCCCAAAACTAACTGTTCCGTCATCTCACCCCCCAAAACTTTATTTCTTTTCCGTCACCCTTTCTCTTAGATGGTGAGCTGACGGAACAATTAGCTTTGGGGGGTAAAGTCTAATTAGTGAAATTATGGGGGGTAAAGTCTAATTCAAGGTAAAATTTGGGGGCAAAGTCAAAATAACCCTTTTCTTTATATAACCTATTTTGATGCTGAAAGGAATAGTAAAATAAAAAGCCCTACATGGGCTAAACAGTTGACTTGAGTTTTTAATTAAACAATGATGATGGTGTAGGATAGTACTGTTTGTAATTAAAGAAAAATGTTATTTGAACATACAATGGGACATACTCCCTGACATACTGTGGTGGTGGGGATCGTGGCCCACTGGTCGGTGCTTGGTGGGTCAATACCCCTACATCTACAAGGGTTTTTTTTTAAAATAATATTAAAAAATATTTTACTATTATACTGATTATATGAAAAAATTAATTTGAAAAGTGAACATCTGACAATTACGTGACGAGGCTGCTCCGAAAAGTACTATGCCATGTCAACTCTTTTTTTTTATTTTTTCGTTTTTCTTTCTCAGCGAACATAAAATCCGGTAATACAGTTATCTACTTTAAACTCGATATGTGAAATACCGAGTTTAATTTACCTTATATTCAAATATTTAACTATAATCTATCAAAGTCGGGTTTGCAAAACTGATCCTGACATGTACAAAATTTATAAATTGGTAGTCAAAATATTGATTTTTTAAATTCGATATTTGTATTATCGGGTTTTTGCATCCATCAAATTAAAAGGGACAAATAGATATGGCAGAGTGTTATGCGGTGAGGCCTCATCCTCATCGTGTGGCTGTCATGTGATCATTTTTTGAATTACATTTCTTATATAGACATTAGACAGTATAGTAATAAACTGTTTTTAAAGTGCCATTTAAAAGATCCGCCAACCGCGCAGAATGTCCGAAAGAAAGTTCAAACAGCAGTGCAAGTAAGTAAAATGGTTTTGAACACTTAAAATATGGACCTCTTCGTTTGACTCTTGAAATATGGACACTATTTTGTAAGAGTAACGCTATTTTGAACAATCTCCATCGACAAAATCTTGGACAAACTAAACCCATGACCTCATGGCGGGCCCAGCTCAGCCTCCCAGTCTCAGTGCATCGCCATTCGAACCAAGCGGGCCCCGCCACCAGGGCAAGGGTCTGGTTTGTCGAACTCTTTGTCGATGAAGATTGTTCAAATAGTATGGCTCCTTTTGAAATATTGCATGTGAGACTGTGAGACAGTGAGAGAACAAGCGCAGCACATCGCCCCATTTTGGACGCCTCGTTTCACTCTCAGCTTGCCAAACGTCCTCCTCCTCCTCCTCTCTCTCTCTCTCTCTCTCTCTCTCTCTCTCTCCTTCATATACAGAGCCACCCGTCGACTCGATCCGCCGGGGGACGTCCGGAGGGCCAGGGTCTCGGGTCGCTTAACCTCTGGAAAGGGCCGGAATGGCGGCCGTGGCGCAGGGACCGCTCCCCTACGGCGGGGTCTTGAAGGAGGAGATCGCGGCTGATCCGCAGGACGCCGTCATCTTCGTCGGGATCTCCTTGGTGCTGGGGATCGCGTCGCGGCACATCCTCCGCGGCACCAGAGTGCCTTACACAGGCGCCCTGCTCGTGCTTGGAGTTGGTCTCGGATCCTTAGGTCCGTCTCCCCTCTGTGTCTTATGATTCTTTACCTGACACTTAAACCCGCTGAGTTCATGACATCTGGTGTATTTTGCATCTCTCATGCTAGTATTTCCTAAAACATGGTGTGTGATAAAGGTGGAGTGGTAGGTGAGGATTAAAGGAGGTCTGATGGGCTTCAAAGTCATAAGTGGTTGAATCAATTATGTTAAGAACTAGGTTTAAAACTCGAGAAATGCTATATATTCAGCCCGAAGGGTTTCCCGATCGATTTCGCTCAGCCCGATGATATGGCAGCGTACAACCGGTGGTGTTAGAGATTTATATGTCGCTCGTGAGATTCAACCACCACGGAATACCTTCGAGTTGAATAGCATTTCTCTTAAAACTTGATACCAGTATTGGCCAAAGCCCGGCCTTGTATTGGCCGGTATGTACCGGTATCGACCGGTTCCGGTTGAATCGGTATCGATCCTATTTTTTTTTAATTATAAAAAAAACAGGAAAAAAATAAGAAATAGTTCTTAGATTACTTTAGGGTAAGGTACAAAATCTCGAGAAATTTCGTGAAATATCTCGGTTTTCTCAGACCTCGGTACAAAATTCCTATTGTGATATCGAACTAAATGAAAATCACGGTAACATCGTGATATTTCGCATATATATTTATCGGCACGAAATATCGCGATATTTCGTGGAAATTTCGAGATATTTCGGGAAATTTCGAGATATTTCAGGATTTTGGCACCGAAATGTTGGGACTGACTGGTTATAAAAGGGGACTAGGGGTTTCGTTCTCAGCAGCTTATTTACATATAATAACATTTAAGTAAATGTCATCTTACTTAATTTAAGTTATTATATGTAAATAAGCAAATACCCGCTCATTTGATTTCAATAAAAAAATAAAAAAAACAAAAACCAAGTGAATCAAAAAGTATGCTTTTAGTTTTAGTACGAGAAAATAGTTTTTTCGGTTTTTCATAAAATTTGTATGTTGAGAAAAGTGGTTAAATCAACTCATTTTTAGCTCAAAAAATTCCACAAGATGTAGAACTACAAGTACATTTAGAAAACCATGGTCCGTTAAAGAAAATTTTGAATGTATAAAAACTTTTCTTGATAAAAACTCATTTTTTCAGACTTAGTAAAAAAATAGTGTTTTGCATTTCAGCATTATTTTTGCACGATTTCAAACTTGCACAACTTTTTTGTTTTAAGTCCGTTTTCAAAATCGTTTGAAGCATTATTTTAATAATCAACTAATCTTTATTTTGAAAATATTTTTATCCACAAAAAAGATTAAAAACCATTTTAAAAACATAATCAAAACAGGACCAAACAAGACTGCATAAGACTCAGACTCAAATGCAGAATACATGCTTTGTGATGCTCTACACCCGTAGATAGAGTATAAATATTATCTGAGTGTTCCAAATTGTGTATATATACTTGGTTTATGACTATGCAGAGATTCATTGAAAAATTCCATTAAAAAATCAATATTCCACCATTTCTTTAAAATCAAAATATTTCCGCACTGTCAAAATATTTCCACGAAGTATTTCCATATCCAGAGGGGTCGAAATATTGACCGAAATGGAAATTTTGAACTTTGCTTTAGGGTTATTTTTGGGAATTTTAGGGTTAGGGATTTAGTTTTTAGATACTTAGGTAGTTATGCTTAAGTGGATTTAGATTTTAGACTAGAGAGGAAAAATCTTAAACATTAAGGAAAATAAAAATAAAAATAAAAATAAAAATAAACCATTTGGGTTTAGGGTTTTAGGGTAATTGGATTGAGTTTAGGGTTCGATTGTTGGGGTAATTGGGTTTAGAGTTCTAGTTAGGGTAGTTGGTTTAGGGTTTAGGTTTAGAGTTAACCCTAAACCTAAATACCCTAAAACCAAAATCCTAAAAAGTAAAAACAAAACCCTAAACCTCTAAACCCTAAAGGGCCTAAACCTAAACCCTAAAACCATAACCCTAAAAGGCTAAACCCATAAACCCTAATGGGTCCATTAGGGTTTAGGAGTTTAGCTTTTTAGTGCCGGGGTGTATGGCAAGATTTTGATGTACTTGTCAGCTACTGACGAAGCAGCACTCCATAAGGTGTATGATTGGACAGTTAAGACCTAACTCACCAAAGTTACTAATTCTTAATTTCCTGTATCCTACGAAGTCTTCTACGTTCTAATATTATGTTGAAATATTCAAGCTATTTCAAAACATTTTCCCCTCCTTTGTCCTAATATTATGTCTCTCCTCCACTATCACCATAACCAGAATCGGATCCGGAAGATCTAGTATCTTCTTCATCGTTGTGTACCTGCTGCATTGCCTGACTAACATGTGCAAGTCTTTGTTTTTAGCCCTCGACTTCTTTTGTGTTTACTTCCTTTCTAACTCCTTCACCATGTATTTTTTTGACCTTCAAGAACTAGAACCTCTCCCTTCGTCAACCAAGGGGTTAGAGTATCGTCTTCAAAAATATAATCCAAATTGATTGGATTATCACCTTGTTCCTCTAATCTTCCTTGATTGCAGACCCTCAGTCTAATGTTGTAATGTATGAGAACTAATTTTTCTAATTTAATTGATAACAACTTATTTCTAGTTTTTGTATAAATGAGAGAGAATGCACTCTAGTTCCTCTCGCAGCTTGATGTCGAACATGTCTGACTCAATACTTGTGCAACAATCTTTTGTAGATTGGGCACTTTCACCAAGAATCCTTCACAAAGTAGCTATGAAATTAACACAAAAATAAAACATAGTCAGTTTGTATTCGTTGATTGTAATTGGATAATTGTATAATTAAAGTATGTTTTTGACTTATGTCACTTATCGAGTTATCATATATTCGTATATACCTGGCTGCATGTTCAAAACAGCTATTTTTGCTTTCTTCACATTGAAGGAACCTCAAGCATAACAGATGATTTCCATACGTCCCATTTTCTTATTTTGGGACGCTATGTCAAGCTCCAACGTTCGGATCACCTTTTTAAGCCTGATCATTATTTTAGGGTGTTGTGAAACTTTTACCCTATATTAGAATTAAGGATTTAAGTAAAACCCTATAACATTAAAAAAAAATTAAAATTATTATTTAATTATAAATAATGAGTCTAATGACTAATGAGGTTGAAAATTGAAATTATTGAATAACGAGTTGACAATGTTTATCTATTGCATGAAATGGATGGTGTAACGTCTTGTTCTATCTTTTGTCAATCAACTCCAAATATTGTTTCTTTTATCATTTGGTCACCTTTGTTAACTTTTGAATGACCAACTTGGCTCTGTCCATTGTTTCGTAGATATACCATATCGTAGGCTTTTGATCCGAATCTACCAGTCGGAGCACTTGTACCAGAGGTTTGACGCACATCTTCTAAATATCGTTTCAGAATTTCCTCCCAACAATAATATTTTCCATCTTTTTGCCCTCTTTCCTAGATACATATCTTGACTGACACTATACATCTGAGGTAAATATTTTTCGTAAAGAATCTTTCTGAGCAAATACGCTCTCCGATGCTATAAAGTATATGGCAAAGAGGGTGATTGTTGGATGCAGAAGCTCTCGGTCCCTAGTGTGTTTCCTCATCAAGTCAACCACCTAGTCATGGTTGTAAATGAATCTTGTTATTTTCCTAGTTTGTTTGATGACATTGTCGATATGATTCATTTTGCATGTCTTTTAGGATCAAATTGACACAATGTGCAACACAGGGAGTCCAAAATATGCTCTTCCTTTCTTTCTGTATAATTTGCCCGACCTTCTTATAGTTAGAGCTATTGTCTGTCACTATTTGGATAATATTTTTATCTCCGACTTGGTTAATGACCTCATTCATAAGTCTAGCAAGATATACCGCATCATGCACTTTGCCCGACATATCGACAAATTTGTAAAAAACTGTACCAATTTAGCTATATACTAGGAAGTTGATTATGGATTTCCTAGTAGGACCACTTTACTCGTCGTACATGATTGTGTAACCTTTGTCCTCCCAACATGTTTGAAAACTATTAATATAGGCGTGTATTTCAGCAACCGCCTCATCCAAAAGAGGTCCAACAATCTCATATGGGGTAGGGGGAGAAATTCCCGACCTAGCCGACTGCAATGTGTCGCATATTTTTTTAAAGTTTGGGGATGCATCTGCATTAGCTAGAGTGTGGTTGAAATGAAAAAATTTGGCCACTACCTTCTTCACTTTACTGGTTGCTTGTTTCAATTTTCTAACTGCTATTTTTGTTTGTGTTTTGCCACGTTCCCTAAACATAAAGCTGTCTAAAGGTAATTGCACAGATGCACTGCTGCCAATACTAGCTTTACCTCCTCTAGTGCTAGCATTACTGCCACCTTAAGTACTCACTCCACCAGCACCAATATCACCCCGCAAAGCGGGAACTTTCTTATTATATGATAATAAGGAAGCACTAGGCCTTTAAATAGGCTTCACAGGTTTCATGCATAAAGGTCCCCCCCTGACAATATGGAACTAAATCAAATAAACAAGGCCTAAATTAAAATATGAAAATAGGCCTAATAAAAGCGACACAAATACAAATAAATAACCATAAATTAAACCTAATAATGATAATGGGCCCTAACAAAGATGAGCCATCAAGTCCCAACTTGATCTCCAAGCCAAAGTGTGATGGAGTATGCAATCCTCGTCCGTCGCACTGGTAAATCCATAGTTAGCGTGCTCTGATGCCCTCATCATTAGATTTTTTTTTCTTAATTGCTATAGAATTCCAGCATGTGAGGAGAGGCATTTGGTCACAAGAGAGTAAAACAGTGGCCAAAAGAAATAAGGAGAGGTGCTGCTCTTTCTTGGAAGGAGCCATGAGAAAGCGAGGTCCACAACTCTTTCTCACGAAAGAGTAACCCCAAGCCCCTCCTCTTGCTGTAGTCCCACAGGATTAATGGGCCTCTAATTCCCTTAGTGAGGGAGGGGAGTATGACCCTTCTTTCCCCCTTTTGTCTCCAAGTTCTTAAAATTTTGGATTTATTTTTGTTGGAAGAGCACATTGATGAGTTGACAACCTTTTTTAAATACCCCTTTGAATTTTACAAAAAGGTCACTCATCTTTATAATTTTTTAGAAATATTCCTCTCAGGCAAAATTAAAAATTCATACTTTCTAACAATAAAGACCTTCATTCACTTTAGCAAGGTAACTGGTTTCTCTGATTGTGCGCCAGGGATGCTGCAACATCAGAATGCATCAAGACTCCTCTCCTCCATTTTCCATCATCTTAACAAATGAGAGGACAAGGTTTATAGACAATATCTTGTGGATGATGAAAGATTGGCCCCTATTTGGCCCAGTAGAAATATGATCTTGACTTGGTCTAGGTGAGGTCAATTTGGGGTCAGAGTGACGTCATTAGGGCCTATTTTCACTTTAAGTACATACCAGGTTACTATTTAGCAACCCGAAAACAGCCGAAGCACATGCCTAGTAGTCCATTTATCGAGTGTGTACTTAAAATAAAAGAGCTCAAGTGGAGGATTGGGTTGTCAACCCATGGATTCCAATTGTTAGTAGTGGTTAATTAATGATTGAACTAGATTTTGACCTTTGTTTAGATTGTTAAAACAAAATTTTTTATAAATTTGAAATCTATAATTGTGGGCTTGAAGACTCCGCTCGATTGATTATGGAGAGTATCCATGGTAAGAGATCTTTTTCAAGGTGAAAAGTTTTTTAATCTAAAGATACAATATTCCAGATCTAAAATATGTAGTTTATCATGTATCTGATAGAAACTATATCACTTGGCATCATTGCTAAGTGTCGTAGCTGATGCGGGAGCATATTAGCCGCCCACACATTTCGGCACACCAGTGGACCGCCCTACCATTTGCACACATCCCGGCATGCCAAAATATATTCTCAGAAATATTCCAAGCATTTAATTAGGATTTATCTTTATTTATTTCCTAAATTTGGATGACTATTAATGAGTAATTTTAAAGTTAGGGATATGATGGATTAGAATGTTAATTAGGTGAGATCTTTATCTCATTAGTGGTTACCATCTTTATCTCTTTATTTTTGGAAGTTGTTAGGAGAGATCTTTATATCTTTAGTAGTTCGCATCTTGATCTTTTTATTTTTTCTTTAAAAAGGCATGAAAGCCTCCATTGTATGCAATGAAGATTATGAATGAATGAATTTTCTTTTTGTTGAAAATCGTCTACGGTTTTTGCATTACCGCTTTCCTGAGAGAGGAGAGAAGAGCGCGAGGCTCGCTGGTGAGAGGTTGGAGTTGATCGCCGGCGAGAGGTCGGTAGTTATCCCCATCCCATCACTCCCCTCCACCCCTCTGAGTTCCATTGTCATCCACTTTCATCAAAAACATTAGAAATACCTCCAGCTGAACCTTAAATCCATCCGAAACCATATCATGCCTTATTCGAAATCTGTCAAACTTGATCCTAAAGAAGCCCCTCTAAACCCTAGAAACACCCATATAAAAAGCCCCAATTTGTAGGATCGAATTCAACCCTTATTTCGAAGAATTCTCAAATCTGAAAACACAGTCCAGATCTGCTAATTCATTGATCTTTCCACATCCAACGGTCCGATCAAGCTGAAACTTATGCACAACCTTCCTAACATCCATACCTACCTACCCACCAAGTTTCGTCGTAATCTGGAAAACTGAACCTATTGAAAAGATCAAAATACCTCTCCGCTGTCCCAAATTTCTACACCTTCCCAAGCCAAAAAATTCCACCTAGGGCAAGAATTCATGCTTTTGTAGAACCCCCCTAGCCCGTCTTGCATCAGTAACACTACAACCGCTAGATGTTTTGTACTATAATATTAATTATCATTGCTTGACATGGTTGACATTTTCTTTGAAGATAGTGTTGTTAATGGGTACTTCAAAATTTTATGCCTGTGTTTGAGACATTATGACATACACATGCCACTAAAGTTAGAAGCATCTATCTCATGGTGCGGTATTTTGAAATGCCAAAATGAATTAGGATTTAGGACCAAGCAAGCCTATTAGGCAGACTTTTTTTTTGTGAAGACTCTCTTCTACACACCACTATCTTTGGGCAAACCATTGGTTTATGATGATTGTAAGTTGGAGGAGAGGTGTATGGTTTTTTAATGTTATTTTTATGTATGTGAATAAACTGATATTCTTATGGGTTCTTGATATGTTTGTGGCGAGGACCTAAAGTCAGTGCATACATCTGATTTTTGCCCCATAGTTGATTAATTGCATCATTGCAACATATGAACACTTCCTCCTCTTGTTACATCCATGATAGTAAAATTTCACACACTATATGAGTATATGACACGAGTTCAATGATCGATGTTAGTTTGACAAGAGTGGCAGAAGCAGGTCCAGAAGTTGATACAACATCCTAAGTTGAAGATATGAATTCAAATATCTATTCATTGAATGCCATAAATATGTTGGTTGTGCCATGTTTTAAGAATTGAGCAATACTTTGCGGCTACTCCGTATGCTTCTATCTCCATCACACAGGTAGGCATCAATTAATGGTCTGTAGTGGAAGCGTGGGCCGACACCTTGAAATATTTTAAAAACCCTTGGAAGGATTCTCTGGGTAGAGTCTATATGGAATGCTTGCATGGTAAGGTTGTTTATGTTTTTTTTATTAGTACAAGGTGTGCCCTCCCCCTCAAAAACCATTAATTGACACACAAGGTAGTCGTCAAGTATTATTATTAAGAGTTTTAGGACTTATGAGTTACTGGGATACACTAATACTTCGAAACAGGTGCCATACCTGTATCGGATACTTCCCGATACTCCGATACGACCCGATACAGCGAGATACGTATCCGATACGGCTAGAAAGTATTGGAATTAAAAAAAAAAAAGATTTGATACACCGGGGATATGGGACCGATACGCTGGGGATACAGTATCGATACGCTGGGGATACGAGATCGACACTCCGGGTTACATATGGATGGTTATGTAGTCCAAAATTGACGTAGGCACGTGCAGGATTTCAGGACAGCAGCCTGCCTTTTAGTGTCCCTACAGAGATCCAGGAAGCCGATTGACGATCCGTCGGTCCCGTTGGAAAGCTCTTTTCATTATTTGCAACTTTGTTTTTTATTTCATGTAAATCCGATGAATGAATCAATAGTTATTAAGCTTTATATTTCAGGTCAGCCTATGTGTGGGGGATGTTTGCACACGACTTGAGCCTAAAGTGCTTTAAGTCGCGCTAGTCGGTTTTAATAATATCCATTGGATCTAATCTAGAACCAATGGATAGACGACGGAGATCGTTTGATGACCAAAGGAAGCCCATAGGAAGCCCGGCCTGTGCCCCTCTCTTCTCCTTCTCTCTCCTACCCGCACGGGATCCCTTCCCGCGGGAACTGTTTGCACGCTCGACCCCCTCTCTCTCTCTTCCGTGATCTCTTTCTCTCTCTCTATTCTCTTCTCTTCTTTCCTCCTATTTAAGGCCTCTTTAAACCCTAATTGGGGGAGATTTTTGCATGACTTTGGAAACCCTAATTTTCAAGAACGGTGCCGATGGCTTGTTCGAGAGATCATCTCCGACTCTTCATCCTCGCTTCTTTGCCCATTCTTCCTCCGCAAGCTTCTTCATCTACCGCTCTGATTTCATCTACGGCCTTCGCAAGAGATCGACACAAGGGTTCTTCTTCAGAGATCATCGTCCACGCTTCTTCACCTTGCCTTCTGGATCGCCCTCCCTCCTCCACCATCTCGTCTATCGGACATCGGGAACACACCGGGTATTGACCAAGGTATGGATTAACGGTAATATCGCTGATAGCCTTAATCGTCCCTCGTGTTTACCATCGACTTTATCCTTTGCTTATTTTCGGGCTTAGTTCATCTTTGGCTTCATAGATCTCCAGCTCCCATTGGTTCTTAATTAGGTCTATGTTTTTTTGATAAACTTGCCAATTTATTTTATGGTTGCGATCTATTGTACTTGCTGTGATTGCGTTTTATAAACTGAAATTCGCTCTTATCATTGTTGAAATATTGCTTGATGTCTTAGAAACCTTTGTTGGATGATAGCATGAGATTTCCCCTCTCTTGGTAGGTGCTGAAATTCCATTACATAGGGCTGAAATTCTGTTTTATTCTATTAAAATTCTGCACATTACTTATTAAAGAAACCTGCATGCATCAAAAATCCAAAAGCCCGAACCCTATTGAAACTTTGGATATGGGTTTAAATTCCATATGTAACCATTTGATTAATGATATCATTTATATGTTTTGTTTTTTGGATGATGCATGTGACACTAACTTTGTATTTTGTAATGGATGATAAATGTGTGTTTTTTGCTAGCGTTCTGTAATGGATGATGAATGTGACACTTGAATAATGTTCTTAGGGTTACTTTTTTGTAATGGATGAATATGACTAGTTTTGTATGTTTTTCTTGTATTGGATGCAAATCATATAATGAATGATGTAGATGGTCATATTTAATTTTTAATCTATTCACTATTCATATTCTAGCACAATATATATATATATATATATATATATATATATATATATATATATATATATATATATATATATATATATATAGGGGGCGGGGAGCCTGCACCCGAGGTGCAGTGTCAACGCTGCACCGCCCCCTTGTTTTACCTACCTAGAAGTTTTGGAATTGGATGAAATTTGGTGAGGGTGTTGTCTAGGGTAAGGTGATCATCCTCACAAATTTTCATCAAATTCCAAAACTTCTAGGGGGGTCAAATGGTCGAAGCAAAATCAGCCGTCCGCAGTCACCGTTAAAATCTGCAGATTTTGCTTTGACCATTTGACCCCCCTAGAAGTTTTGGAATTTGATGAAAATTTGTGCGGATGATCATCTTACCCTAGACAACACCCTCACCAAATTTCATCCAATTCCAAAACTTCTAGGTAGGTAAAACAAGGGCGAGGTGCAGCGTTGCTGCTGCACCTCGGGTGCAGGCTCCCCACCCCATATATATATATATATATATATATATATATATATATATATATATATATATATATATATATATATATATATATATAGAAATGCTAGAATGCGGCATGCGGTAAGTGCGGCACCTTACCGCAGCCGTCTGATGCACCGCTGCGTGCATGCGATGCACGCAGCGCGTGCATCAGACGGCTGTGGTAAGGTGCCGCACGTACCGCATGCCGCAGCATAGCATGCCCCTATATATATATATATATATATATATATATATATATATATAAATTACAAACGTATCCCTGCCGTATCGTGTATCCTAGTTTTTCACAAATTCACGTATCATCGTATCCGTATCCCGGTGTTTGTATCCGTGCTTTCTAGGTGAGTTGTGTTGCTGCGGATAGCTGGGATCTTCAAGCAAGTGCTCGAACAAAATAGAATTGCCCACAAAAGAGAGAATAAGAGGGCAAAGTGATAGTCTAATACAATAGCAAGCTGAAATTTTTATATTGCAACGTGGGTGATACAATGGAGGAGAGCCCCTCTATATGTAGACTTGGAAAGAAGAGACTATTACAACTATTGTACTTCACTCCATTCAAGTTCCATACTTCTACTTCTCCACAAATATAATTGTGACAAACCCTAGAGGAAGAGAGGAAGAGAGAGAGAGAGAAGGAGAGCTAGGGTTTGGGGAGAGAATAGAATGAATCTCTCATTAGGCCAATTGCCAATATAAGGTGAATACATGTGAGTCATATATACACTAAGTGTATGTATATACACGAATACATCTTAACACCCCCCCTCAAACTCAGGGTGGATCATGCACCAAGAGTTTGGCAATCAAAGACCGAAAACGTGGTGTAGGATGTGACTTCGTGAAGAAGTCTGCTATCTGCTCTGCTGAGGGAATGAAAGGTAGAGAGATTGTCATGGCCTCATACTCCTGTCGGACGAAGTGACAGTCAATCTCGATGTGCTTTGTCCTTTCATGAAAAACCGGGTTGCTAGCAATCTGAATAGCACTCCGGTTATCACAGTGAAGTGGAGTAGGCTCGGAGAAAGCAACACCGAGATCACTGAGAAGACGTCGAAGGTGAACTATCTCCTTAGTCGTGGAGGCCATGGCTCTGTACTCAGCCTCAGTGCTAGAAAGAGACACCACTTTCTGCTTCTTGCTGCGCCAGGATATCAAAGAGTCGCCGAGAAATAAACAGTAACCAGTGGTGGAGCGGCGTGTAGTCGGATCTCCAGCCCAGTCTGCATCTGAGTAGGCTCGAAGTCGGAGATAGGAGGACGACGACAGAAACAAAGAGCGAGTAACTGTCCCTCTGAGGTACCGGAGGATCCGAAGAAGAGCACCGTAATGAACTGAGTGTGGAGCTGCAACAAACTGACTGACAATGCTGACAGCGTGAGCAATGTCAGGCCGAGTAATGCAGAGATAGACGAGCTGTCCCACAATCTGCCTATACCGAGTGGGATCTGAAAGAGGAACTCCATCTGTAGGACGTAGCTTCGAGTGAAGCTCAAGAGGGGTGTCTACTGTGCGGTTATCTGTGAGGGCAGCACGACTAAGGATGTCTGAAAGGTACTTCTGCTGAGAGAGCAGAATGCCATCTGCACTGTATGCTACCTCAAGACCAAGAAAGTAGCGAAGCGTACCCAAATCCTTCATCTGAAATTGGTTCCTCAAGTGCTGCTGAAGACTAGCAATCGCAGCAGAGTCATCTCCAGTGATGATCATGTCGTCCACGTATAACAGTAGAATCGCCCGGCCCTGCGGGGATGACCTGACAAACAGAGAGTGGTCCTGACTGCTCTCTGAGTAACCAAGTTCCTTGACAGCACGACGGAACCGCTCAAACCAGCCTCGAGGAGCTTGCTTGAGCCCATAAATGGCCCGACGAAGACGACACACGTGCTGAGAAGGAACACGGAGACCAGGAGGAGGATCCATGTAGACAGTCTCAGACAGGTCACCGTGAAGAAAGGCATTTTTCACGTCCATCTGAAGAATAGTCCAGCGACGAACAGCTGCAACTGCCAGAAGAGTGCGAACGGTGGTCATCTGAGCCACCGGAGCAAAGGTCTCCTCGTAGTCAACACCATACTCTTGAGTAAAACCACGAACCACCACCCGAGCCTTGTGACGCTCAATGGATCCATCAGGGCGGTGCTTGACCTTATAAATCCACTTGCAGCTGACAGGCTCAACACCAAAGGGCAGAGGGACAACATCCCAAGTCTGAGTCTGCTAAAAGGCCTGAAACTCCTCATCCATAGCCTGACGCCACTGAGGAAACTGAACTGCCTCAGAGTAGGATCGGGGCTCCTGATCTGCTTGCACAGCAGTAAGAAAGGCAGTAAACTGAGACGAGTAACTGCAGACAGAGGCAAAACCAAAACGATCAGGAGACCCAGTGTCGTGGCTAAAACGGTCAGGCGGGTGATGCTGGCGCTGAGGGTAGCGAGGCGGGCCTGGATCCACGACTGGCAAGGACGGAGCAGGCACAGGAGGCGAAAAACTAGGAGTAATCTCAACAGCAGAGGAGCTGGCATCCGCTGAGAAGGAAGGACACGGAGACACAGGGGTAGGCCGACGAGAGTAGACCTGAGGAAATGGAGAGACAACCCGGGGAGGAGAGAGAGGCACGGGCATAGAGGAGGAAGCCTCGGAGGAGTCCCCTGGAGACGCTGGGGAAACAACTGGCAAAGGAGCCAGTGGTGCCAAGGGAGCTGGTGGTGGGGAAGGAGCCGACGGAGCCGGGGGAACTAGAGAGGCCGACGAGGGAGGCATAGGTGTCGATGATGGAGAGGTCGTGCGTGCGAGCGAGCGTTGGAGTGCTGGAGCGTTGGAGTGCTGGAGCGGATCGTGCGCAGGACTGGCTGGTGCGCGCGGGACAGCAGATTGGGGTGCGGGGCTGGCTGGTTGGCGCGCGGGAGAGGAGCGAGCGGGACAGGCTGGCTGCTGGCTGGCTGGCGCGCGGGACAGCTGGTGCGCGCGGGGGCTGGCTGGTTGGCGCGCGGGAGAGGGGCGAGCGGGACAAGCTGGCGCGCAGGACAGCTGGTGCGCGCGGGAGCGGGGCGAGCGGGGCGCACGGGACAGCAGATCGGGGCGAGACGAGCGGGGCGCACGGGACAGCAGATCGGGGGAGCTGGAGCAGAGCGCGCGGGGGCAGCAGACCGGCAGATCGCGAGGGGAGCAGATCGGCACGAGCAGATCGGCAGATCTGGATCTGATCGCGAGGAGACAAGGGAGCCGTTGACGACGCCGGCGATCAACCTTGCTCTGATACCATGTGACAAACCCTAGAGGAAGAGAGGAAGAGAGAGAGAGAAGGAGAGCTAGGGTTTGGGGAGAGAATAGAATGAATCTCTCATTAGGCCAATTGCCAATATAAGGTGAATACATGTGAGTCATATATACATTAAGTGTATGTATATACACGAATACATCTTAACAATAATTAATTAGCACATAACGTAAAGCAAAAAGATCTCAAAGTGACTTACAACCGGTGGCTATTAAAGTTTCTTTTACAAAACTTGTGCAAGAGAGGGAAAAAGTAAGCATGGGGATGAGATGCTCTATGAGAGAGAAGTTTGGGTGAGGCATTTTGTAAGAAAAGTGCAGTGGAGACATTTCTGTGAGAGAGCTCTGTACACAACCCAATATGTGGCCTCACGGGAGTCCGACGAGTCCTCCAGTCCGTGAGGAAGGAATTACCAAAGCCTTTCTCCCGTGGGTGGGGTCCACATGTGGAGAGAGGTGTCAGTGCCTTTCTGTGGATTACTACAACCTTTCCATCCTATTTCAATAATTGCCTCTTAAAATCATCTAAAATTGCTCAGTCAAGTAGAAGATAACTCCTCACAAGTCACAACCTCTCCTTTTCATGACATTTCCAAAGCCCAATTCGCACCCAAAATGTGACCGTTACAATAGCGATCTGTAAAATGTAGCATAGTTCAAGAAAAAAACTGGCAAAATATTTCAAACCCACTAAATTATCAAGTTCCTATTGAAGAGTTTTTTATGTTTGTCCTTATCAGTAATAAGTTTGTCCTTATTACTAACTTCTGTTTCTTTGAGGGCTTATATGTAACTCTGATATTTATTTGGTTGTATAAGAGGTTAGGGTTATCAACCCTAACAGAGTTTTTCTCTCCACATGGTATCAGAGCCCCGCCCGACCCCGACGCTCGTGCGACCCCCGACGACCGCGCGACCCCGACGCCCGACGACACTCCGCTCGCCCCCGCGCCCTCCCGCGCTCCACGTCGAGCCTCCCCCGCGCTCTCCTGCGACACCCCGCGCCACCGCACTCCCCTGCGCCCGTCTACAGCCCCCCCCCAGCCCTCTGCTGCCCCCCCCCCGTGCCCCCTGTGCAGCCCTCTGCTGCTCCCCGTGCCCCCACAGCCCTCTGCTGCCCCCCGCGCCCGTCTACAGCCCCCCCCACAGTCCTCTGCTGCCCCCCCCCCTCCGTGCCCCCTGTGCAGCCCTCTGCTGCTCCCCGTGCCCCCACAGCCCTCTGCTGCCCCCCGCGCCCGTCTACAGCCCCCCCACAGTCCTCTCCTCCCCCCCCCCCCCCCGTGCCCCCTGTCGCCCCCCGTGCAGCCCACTGTTTGCTTCATCAGCAAAACAGATCATTCTTCAGCAGCATCAGCACGTCAAACCGGCGAAAAACAGTGCAAAACAGAGCAAAACAGAACGATATTGCAGCATCAGCACGTCAAGACAGAGCATTGTGGGGTGTGCTTCATCAGCCAAACAATCAAAACAGGAAAACAGCGGTCCAGCCAACATGAGAGAAGACAGAAACAAAGAAAATAGGAGCACCTTCAGTGCCTCCTGATCTTGCTTCTGCCAATTGACGATGATTAATTGATTGTTCGACCCTTCTCTTTGTCTGGTCTAATCTCTCCTTGGGATTTTTTTTTTTGGGGGTGGTGATTCAGTTTTTTTTTTTGTTTGGGGTGGTACTTTCCGTTTTCCTACTCTCTCGGTTCTTTTTCATCACTCCCTATGGATTCCAAGGTCGCCCCACTTGTTGGCTCGCATGACGGTTTTGCCCGTCGCATTACTACTGTTCTCTTGGATGACAAGAATTTTCTTTCCTGGTCGAACTCTGTTCGGGTCTATCTAGCCGGCCGAGATAAGCTTGCATGGCTTACTGGTGTCTCGAAACCTACCGATGCAGCCGAGTTTTTAAAGTGGACTACCGAAAACTTTCAGATCCTTGGTTGGCTTCAATGCTCGATGGAGGCCAAAATGTATGAGCAGTTCATGCGGTATGATTCCGTTTCTGGTTTATGGTCTGCTCTCCAACGAACTTATGGACACACTCGGGTTGATGCTCGGATTTATGCTGTCTATCGGGAAATCACTGCCGCTACTCAGGGCGATCGTTCTGTTCAAGATTATTTCTCTTTTCTTCAGAGTCATTTTCTCGAGCTGTCTGACTTAGAGCCATTGAGTGCTTTCCAGGACCCTACTGATGCTGCACTTGCTCGGCGTCGACAGGAGAAAAAGGAGACGTATCAGTTTCTGATAGGACTTCGCTCCGAGTTTGAGGCTATTCGTGTTCAGATTATTGGGATGTCCCCTCTCCCTGATCTTCTTGATGCCTTCTCTCTTGTTGCTGATCAGGAGCGTCGCCTTCGTCTTACTAGTGCTCAGCGGGTGCTTGTTTCTCCGTCCGGGGATCTTCCAACTGAGCAGATGGCTCTTGCTTCTGGTTCCCGTCCTCCGCTCTCGCACGCTCGTGGTCGTGGAGGTCGCTCTATGTCTGGTGGGCGTGGTCTACCTAGTGGTCGTGGCCCGATTGGTCCTCCCGGTCCTTGTACCTATTGTGGCAAGCAGTTTCATGATCGCTCCAGATGTTTCCAGCTGTACCCCCATCTGCGTACTACCCCCCCACCTGCTTCTCGTTCCTCGACTGTGGCTGCTGCAGATATTTCTAGTTCGTCGACATCTTCTTCTCCGACTCCTGGTGTTTCGGATTTGAGCCAGATGGTCTCGCAAGTGCAGCAGCTGATGAGTCAGCTTCAGCATCTTCAGTATCCGCCTTCTCAGCCCTCAGCATCCACTGCTTCATCCTCAGGTACTTCGTTCGCTTTCCAAGCATCAGGGGTTGATCCCAGTTCTTCACCCTGGGTGATCGACTCTGGTGCAACTGATCACATGACTGGTGAGCTTAGTCTTCTTTCTCATATTGAGCCTTCTTGTCAGCAAAATGTGCGCCTTGCTGATGGGTCTGTTACACCGATCCTCAGCAAGGGTTCTGTTCCTCTTTCTTCTGGTGTTAATCTTGATTCGGTTCTGCATGTTCCTAAACTGTCCCTTAATTTGCTATCTGTTAGTCGTTTGACTCATTCTTTGCATTGTTCTGTGACATTTTTTCCTGGTGGATGTGTTTTTCAGGACCTGACTTCGAGGAGGACTTTTGGCAAGGGCCGTGAGAAGGATGGGTTATACTTGCTGGACCGACCGCTTGTTCCTCCTGCTGCTGCTGCTGCTCTGCCTGTTACTTCTACTGCTTCTCCTGCTCGCTTATCTACCTCCACGACTGGTGCTCTGTGGCACGCTCGGTTTGGTCATGCTAGTCCCCTTACTGTGGCATCTGTCTGTCCTGAGTCCTTTAGTTCTTTTCGTTGTGATGTGTGCGAACTTTGTAAACACACTCGTAGTTCTTATTCTCCATCTCTTAGTCGGTCATCTTCTGTTTTTGAGTTAGTTCACTCTGATGTCTGGGGCCCGTCTCCCGTGACTGCTTATGATGGTTTTTGTTACTATGTTACCTTTATTGACGATTATTCTCGTTGCTGTTGGGTTTATCTTTTGAAGCGTAAGTCTGATGTGTTTACTATGTACTGTCACTTTTCTGCAATGGTTCAAACTCAGTATGGGGCTCGCATACGTGTTCTTCGCTCTGATCATGGTGGTGAGTATACGTCTTGTTCTTTTACTTCTTATCTTGCAGCACAGGGTACTATTCATCAGTTTTCATGTCCCTATACACCTGAGCAAAATGGTGTGGCGGAGCGGAAGAATCGTCATCTCTTGAATATTGTTCGATGCATTCTTCGCGGGATGTCGGTTCCTAAATCTTTCTGGAGTTCTGCTCTTCTTACTGCCGCCTATTTGATCAACCGGACTCCATCACGTTCTCTTGCTGGTAAAACTCCGTTCCATATACTTCATCCTACCCTGCCCCTTTTTCCTATTCCTCTGCGCGTTTTTGGCTGTGTGTGTTTTGTCCAAGATCGTCGTCCTTCCCGGACTAAACTTGATGATAAGTCTATTCGATGTGTCTTTCTTGGTTACTCCTCTGGGGTCAAAGGTTATCGCTGTTTTGACCCCAAATCATGTCGGGTTTATCATTCTATGGATGTGACTTTTCATGAGGACGAGGCTTTCTTTCGGGTTCAGTCTTCACCGTTGTCGGCTCCTATGCCATCTACGGTTGCTCAGCCTATGCCTGTCTTTCCTACCACCGGTATGGTGCCTCCTCGCCCGCATATTATCCACACCTATCACAGGCGGTCGCATCAGGCTCCGGTTATCCCGCCTAGCCCTCTTACTGTGCCAGAGCCTCCTCCGACGTCAGGTATACCTCCTTCTTCCTCTATCCCTCCTGTTTCTTCTGATAATGTGCCCATTGCTCTTCGCAAGGGTAAGCGTACTTGTGTTACTGATCATCCTTTGGCGAGTGTTGTCTCTTATCAAGGCCTTTCCCATGCATATCATGCTTATCTCACTGCCACAGACTCTATTCGCATTCCTCATTCTACTACTGAGGCTCTACGTAATCCTGAGTGGGTAAAAGCTATGGATGCTGAAATGTCTGCCTTGCGCCAGAATGGAACTTGGGCTTTGGTTCCTCTTCCCCCTGGGAAGCGTACTGTTGGGTGCAAGTGGGTCTACACTGTCAAGTATCGTGCTGATGGTTCTCTTGAGCGTTACAAAGCCAGGCTTGTTGCTCGCGGTTTTACTCAGACTGCTGATGAGTTTGGAGCTACCTTTGCGCCTGTTGCTAAGTTGACAAGTGTTCGTCTACTGCTTTCCCTTGCTGCTAGCCACTCTTGGCCGCTTCATCAGCTTGATATCAAGAACGCCTTTCTGTATGGTCATCTCGCCGAGGAGATATATATGGACCCTCCTCAGGGGTATCGTCTTCAGGGGGAGTATTCGGGAAAAGTTTGTCGCTTAATCAAGTCCCTTTACGGCTTGAAGCAGTCTCCCAGGGCGTGGTTTGAGCGCTTTAGTACTGTGATTCTTCGTATTGGCTTCACTCGATGTTATGCTGATCCAACCTGCTTTATTAAGATCACTGCAGAGGGTCGACGTGTTATTGTTCTGGTATATGTTGATGATATTATTCTTACAGGGGATGATGCAGCTGGGATCACTGCCGTCAAGAATACTCTTCAGGTTGCCTTCGAAGTAAAGGACCTTGGTCCTCTTCGTTACTTTCTGGGAATTGAGATAGCTCGCTCTCGCCAGGGTATCTCTATCTCTCAACGGAAGTATACACTTGATCTTTTGCATGATACTGGTCTTCTTGGGTGTCGACCGGCTCGTACACCGATGGATGCTAATCATCGTCTTCATGCAGAATCAGGCGATCTTCTTTCTGATCCAAGTTCCTATCAGCGTCTTGTTGGTTGTTTGATTTATCTAACTCACACTCGGCCTGATATCAGCTTTGCAGTTAGTGTGGTAAGTCAGTTTATGCATGCTCCCCGAACATCCCATCTGTCGGCTGCAATTCAGATTTTACGTTATCTTAAAGCTGCTCCTGGCCTTGGGCTTTTTTATCGGGCCCAGGATGGATCCAAGTTATCGTGTTATACTGACTCGGATTATGCTGGTTCCCTTACCGACCGTCGTTCTACTTCTGGCGTCTGCACATTTTATGGTGAGCATCTTATTTCATGGAAGAGTAAAAAGCAGCATGTTGTCTCTCGATCTTCTGCGGAGGCTGAGTATCGTGCTATGGCACATGGGACCACAGAGTTGATTTGGTTACATTCCCTTTTATCAGAACTTGGATTTCCTACGTCAGGTTGTTCGACTCTTTTTTGTGATAATCAGTCAGCAATTCTGCTTGCTTCTGACTCTGTTCTTCATGAGCGGACCAAGCATATTGAGGTTGATATTCACTTCCTCCGAGATCATGTTCGGTCTGGTACCATTACTCCAGTGTTCATTCCATCTGCTGACCAGATTGCTGATGCGTTTACCAAGGCTGTTGGACCTACTCGTCTTCTACCTACTATTTCCAAGCTGGGCATGTCTGACGTCTTTGCTCCAGCTTGAGGGGGAGTATTGAAGAGTTTTTTATGTTTGTCCTTATCAGTAATAAGTTTGTCCTTATTACTAATTTCTGTTTCTTTGAGGGCTTATATGTAACTCTGATATTTATTTGGTTATATAAGAGGTTAGGGTTATCAACCCTAACAGAGTTTTTCTCTCCACAGTTCCCTCCTCTATGACCACTAATTGACTTCCGTCCAGTCAAACTGACTAATACGTGGGCATTTTTTAGATCCTGAAAGATACTCCTACATCAGGTTCTAACTTGTAAGCCCTATCAGTTGTTTTTTTTATTTGTTTCACACAATATTGTTATATGCAGTGAATTCAGGGTGAGCCCTGTCAGAAGTTTGGTGGTCCCATGCTATAAATTTGATTGTCCTATATTATGCCATAATATGAGAACCCTGTTATGCATTTATTATGGTACTTCATCTTACCAACCAACATTATATATTTTCCCATCATTTCTACATGTAGCTAAATATTTTCCCCTCCTTTCCCTCAAAATGGCATTAAATTTGAACTTTAATTTCAGAATATGGGACGAGCCATGGATTAGGAAAAATTGGGGTTGGCATACGTTTATGTAAGTCTGCATTCCGAATCTCCGATTTTATGCATATCAAGCTTGCAAGAATTAGTAGGGTCTTGAGATTTACGTTGTGACATCCTCTGCTTAATTGGGCTATTTTGCAGGGGCAAATATTAATCCTAATCTCCTATTGTCTGTATTTCTTCCTGCTCTTCTTTTTGAGAGCTCCTTTGCCATGGAAGTGCACCAAATAAAGGTATGTTTTTCTTAATGTAGCAGTTAATTGTAGTGGTGATCTTTCCTCGTTTGGGACTTGAGCATCAGCTTTTTAACGGCTGGTCATGTGGAGGATTTGGAAAAATAGGGGCTGTTAGGCTTGTCAAATGATTTTAATTTGATTTGTATCTTGTTCGAGTGATTAAAGATGATCCAGACTGTATATGATTTTCTATTGATCATACTGGGCTAAAGAGATAATGACCCTTAGCATAAACTGATACATGTTTGTCGCAGGTTGATGGGAACAAGGTTGCCATAATCATGGCAAATTATGATTTGAGTAACTTATATTATATAATGACGGGGAAATGTGATCGTTTTATTCAATCTAGTTTGTTGAATAGACAAGATCGGCTACTATTTCGCTCGGGTGGTTTAGTTACTCATTTCTAGATAAGAGCATATGATGATACTATTTTAGCAGTGTTGAGAATAGTCCCACATCGGTAAAGGGGTGGGAGTTCCACGTCTTCATATACCATTGCCCCCTCCCTCTCATCACCGATTTTGAGGGGGCACAGGAATCGTAACATGATATTAGAGCTAGGTTCCACCCCGTCTCTCCTTTATGTGGTTCTGTCGCACCATCTTTCTCCCTCCGATCGAGATCGTCCCCCTCCCTCCGATTGAGAGGCGCTTTGCGTGCAAGTGGATGTTGAGAAGAGTCCCACAACGGTTGTTAACTGATGCAGGCAAATGTCTGACCTACACTAGGGTTTCAATGTAGAATTGGGAAAATCTGAAAATCTATGCACGCACATAAAGCTTGGACTAAGATCTAACAAGTAGGGATACAATAATAACCTGAAAACGAAAATCAGCATATACTAATATCATTCGCAGCAGTAGATAAGGAATTTCAAAGGTACGTTTGCTTCATATTTTATATAAAAAAAGGCTACATATGCTTGCAAGGGTAACCGACAGACTAAAGATAGCAAATCTAATAAGTAGGCATATGTTAGGGCTTCAACTAGCGATGAAACGGGCGGTTACGGCTGCGATGCGGAGCGGAGGCAATGGAAACAAAGGGGAAACGATGCGGATGCGAGGGAAAAATAAAGTAAAAGATAGATACTGCCTGGGGTTTTCCGCCGTGGGTCGATTGCAAGGATGCGCCGATGATCCTGCACACGGAGCAAGGTCGGACGTCGGGAGAAGCCGGAACCTTCGGAAAAACAACACCGAGGCCTTCACGAGGCGAAGTCGTGGAAGCGGCGAGGATCGGGGACACGCGTCTCGCCCGGAAGCACTCACGAAGAGGCACAAATTTCAGCAATTGATCAAAAACTGAATTCTTCTTCTTTCTTCATCTTTTTGTAGAGTTAGTGTTTCTTTTTTGGATGGCCAAGATCAAAGGGAGATAAGGGGGAATGGTGGGGATGCAATGGGCCAAGAAAGGAAAGGAAAAGAGAGAGAAATAAGGGGAAGAAGAGAGAGAGAAGAGAGGGGACGGAAGAGGGGGCGGATTGGCTCAGTTTCCGCGCGGGCAAGGGACGGATAAGCCCTAATTGAATCCCACATAGCCCTAATTGAAGCCCAATTGATGCCACATCATCAAATTTAAGTTATTTTGCTATCTAACCGTCGGTTTCGAGACATAATCTCGTCCGTCGGTACCCCGCAAACACATACACCCAGATTTTATTAATAACATGCAGAAAACTCACCCGAGAAGACCCGGATTCAATCCGAAAAGCCCTCGGATGAGATCATGGACATCCCCCATGAATTAGGCAAGAACATAACTAATACTAAGTGCAGAAATTAGGCCAAAAACATAGAAAATGGGCCAAAAACTGAATTAAACGGCTACAAGTCCTCATATGGATAATGTCTTCCATGCATAAAATAAAACGACTGAAATAAAACTCTCTGGCAATGAACTGAAGATGCGGCGATGATCTGATGGTGCTGATCAGGTCTGCATCATTAACGGATAGTCCCATATCGGTGAGGGAGACACCCATCACCCGCTTAATATACCCGCTGTGGACCTCCCCTTACAACCCGGGTTTTGGGGTGTGAGGGTATCTAACATTGTATCAGAGCTGGGTTCACCGTCTCTTGCTCCGGGTGCTCCCCACCGATCATGCTTTGCCACACGTGCTCTGCGTGGGAGGATCCTTGCCACGTGTGCTCCGCGTGAGGAGTGTTAACGATTAGTCCCATATTGGTGAGGGAGACACCTATCACCCACTTAATATACCCGTTGTGGCACTGTCGTCCCCAGTGATGATCATATCGTCCACATACAGTAGCAAAATAGCAAGACCCTGACTGGAGGAGCGGGTGAACATGGCATAGTCAGAATGTCGCTTTACAAACCCCAGCGGCAAGAACTGCACTGCAAAGCGCTCAAACCAGGCACGAGGGGCCTGTTTGAGCCCATAGATAGCTCGACGCAGACGGCAAACGTGCCCTGGAGGAACAGGAACTCCCGATGGAGGAGCCATATATACCTCATCGGAGAGGTCACCGTGAAGGAACGCATTGGTGACATCCATCTGATGGAGAGGCCACCCTCGAGCAGCTGCCACAGCTAAGAGGGTACGCACAGTAGTCATTTGAGCAACTAGAGCAAAAGTCTCCTCGTAGTCAATCTCATACTCCTGGGAGAAGCCACGAGCAACGAGGCGGGCCTTGTGCCGCTCAATGCAAGTTGAGTCTTGACCTTGAAGATCCATTTGCAACTGACAGGCACCACGCCAGAGGGACAAGGAACCAAGTCCCACGTCTGAGTCCGTTGAAATGCCTCAAGCTTCGCTGTCATGGCCTGTCGCCACTCTGGGTGCAAAACTGCCTCACGGTACGACTGGGGCTCTCGATGGGAATGGAGAGCAGTGAGAAAGGCCTGGTAGGACGGAGAGTAGGAAGCAACAACGGAGTGTCCAGTGACGTCAGAAGAGGCAGGGGTAAAAGCAGAGTAACAAAACCTGTCAGGGGAGTAGTCATATCTGTCAGGAGGGTGATGTTCACGCGAAGGGTAGCGCCTAACAGGACCAGGATCCGCGACTGAAGAGGTGGGAGCAGCTGCAGGCAAAATAGTACCAGTGGAGACAATCTCGGTGGGAGGAATTGTGGAGCGACGAATGTAGATACGCGTGACAGGTGGTGATGGTGGAGGTGATGGGAGAGACGGAGTAGGGGGAGGTGGCGGGGGAGGTAGGGGAGACGGGGGAGGTGGAGGTGGTGGAGATAGGGGAGGTGAGGAAGGTAGAGGAGGCTCAACCGGGAAGGTGGGCGTGAGAGCAAGATACGGAGGTAGAAAGGGGATGGTGAGAGGGGGTGACGGCGTAGAGGATGACGTAGGTGGTAAGGAAAGATCCCGGGACTCAGTGGAAAAGTACGGGACATTCTTTACAAAGGAGACGTAACGAGAGACACGGATCAGGCGAGCCAAGGGATCGTAGCACCGATATCCCTTGTGCTCCCGACTGAGTCCTAAGTGAACACACCTAACAGACCTAGCAGAGAGTTTGGTGCGCTCATGGGGAGGGAGGAGGACGAAACACGTGCACCCAAAGGTACGAAGAAGAGAGTAGTAAGGAGATGTGGAGTAAAGCCGCTCGTACGGGGAAACACCAGAGAGGGAAGAGGACGGAGTGATGTTAATTAGGTGAACAACGGTCAGGATAGCTTCAGCCCAGTAGGAATGTGGAACAGAAGCAGACAGAAGTAAAGCTCGTGCTGTCTCGAGGACATGGCGATATTTGCGCTCGGCAACTTCATTTTGTTCATGGGTATGGGGACACGACTATTGGTGAAGAGTGCCGTGAATTTAAAGGATCTCACGCATCTCCGAGGAGAGATACTCCTGGGCACAGTCAGATCAAAAAGTCTTAATGCGCCGAACAAACTGGGTGTGAAGCATAATAGTGAAGGTCCTTTAAATATGGGAAATCTCGGAGCGGCGACGCATGAGACAGACCAAGGTGCAACGGGAGTAATCATCTATGAAGCTCACATAATATAAAAAACCAGTAAAGGAGAAAACTGGAGTAGGACCCCACACGTTAGAGTGTATGAGATCAAAAAGGGCGCTGGAACGGAAAACAATAATAGAAAAAGGAAGAGCAAGGCGCTTTGCTAATCGACACTTAGTGTAGACAGAGAGAGGGGAGAATGACACCCGACCCAAAGGGCCAGAGCGAAAAACGCTTTGAAGTCGATCACTGGATATGTGACCTAACCTTCTGTGCCACAAATTGGCATCAGAGGTAACAAACAGAGCTGACGGAGTGAAAGTAGGAACCTAAAAGTGATCCAACTGATAGAGTCCCCCTGCTTTACGACCCAGCCCAACTCTTTGACCCGTCCGCGGATCCTGTACAGAACAAGAAGAAGTAAATGTAACGATCAGGCCCGAGTCACAAAGAGAATTAATAGATATTAAGTTAATGTTTAAGCGGGGAGCGAGGTGAACACGAGGTAAGGTTAGGCGACCAGTGGGATCGGAGGCAGGGGTGATGGATCCACACTGCGAAATGGGTACACGAGTCCCGTCAGCAGTGTGGATCCCCAGGTGGGTGGGAGCAGGGCTACAGTCCGTGAGTATAGAAGGATCGGAGGTAAGGTGGCTGGAGGCATCCGAGTCGAAGATCCATGAAGCAGTAGTGCCCGAAGTGGCAGAGAGACTGTGATCTGTCGAAGAACTGGTGGAGGCGAGGTATCGAAACAGTAACTCCTCAAAGCGCTGGAGGCGGTCGGAGTAAGACCGAGACTGAGCAGGAGTGGTGACAGGCGGTGCTAGAGTAGGGAGATCAGCGACAACAGCAGTCCCGCCATCACGGCGGAGGGGACCCTGACGACGTCCACAGTCGACTGACATGGCCTGAAAATACTATCAAAACGAGGAGATGGAGGGACTCGACAATCAGCTACTGTGTGCATGTAGTTCGAGAGCCGAGAGATACTGTAGGAAGTCATACCCTGAAGTACGGGGGTCGAGCCAGCACAAGGAAGGTCCTGGGAAGTCCGGTACAGAGGAGACGGGAGGGGTCCTGCGGTGGAGGAGCGATGGGGCAATGGAGGGTGGCAGGGGGTGCAGGAGGGGGCGACGTGGGTTGCAGGGGGGGCATGAGAGGGCGACGGGGCGTCAGGAGGTGCAGGAAGAGGTGGCGGGTGTTGCAGGAGGTGCAGAAAGGGCGGCGGGGCTTCAGGGGGTGCAGGAGGGGGCGGCGGGGGTTGCAGGAGGTGCAGGAGGGGGCGGCGGGGGCTTCAGGAGGTGCAAGGGGGGCTTCAGAAGGTGTAGGAGGGGGCGGCGGGGCTGCCGGAGTGCTGGAGGGGCTGCCGAAGGGGGGAATCGGGTGTAGGAGGATGCTGGAGGGGCTGTCATAGGGGGGAATCGGGTGCAGGAGGGGGCTGGAGGGGTTGCCAGAGTGCTGGAGGGGCTGCCGGTGCGGGTGAGAAGGGAATAGGGTGCAGGAGGGGGTTGGAGGGGCTGCCGGAGTACTGGAGAGGCTGCCGAAGGGGGGAATCGGGTGCTGGAGGGGCTGCCGGAGAGGGGATCGAGTGTAGGAGGGGGCTGGAAGGACTACCGGAGGGGGGAATCAGGTGCTGGAGGGGTTGCCGGAGGGGGGAATCGGGTGCAGTAGGGGGCTGGAGAGGCTGCCGGAGTACTAGAGGGGTTGCCGGTGTGGGAGGAGCTGCTGGGGAGCTGTCGGAAGGCCAGAGGAGGAGGAGGTGTAGGCCGGGTGGGGTGCAGGAGGGGAAGGCCGGAGGAGTCGCCTTCACCGCGGAGAAATCCTAGAGCTTAGATACAATGTTAGGAGATGAAGGCTAGGGTTTGGAGAGAATGGAGTTATCTCTATTGAGGGACTAATGCCCAATATATATGTACAACAATAGCATATGAACTCGACCCGACTATACATAAAGCCCGATCCATCTCTATACATTAACAGCGGTAAAGGGGTGGGAGTTCCACGTCTTCATATACCGTTGCCCCCTCCCTCTTATCATTGGTTTTGAGGGGGCACGGGAATCGTAACAGGCAATAACCTCTTTGCATATGTTTGGTTATTCCTCGTCATGGCAGTAAAACTCAACTTCCACAAAAAAATGAAAAAAAAAACTTATTGATCAAACATGCCATTATTTTTTTCCTTCAAATTTTTTATAGTGTTTAGTGTGAAATAAAATTCTTTGATTTTCTACAAATGTCAGTTTGGTGTTTTCCACCCTTGTGCTCAGCGCAATTTTTTATTGTTGAGAAATCCCTCGAGATGAGAATGGGGTAATTACGAGCTTGATGTATTTAGTAAAAATAAAAAAAAAATCAACAACATTGAGGACAAGATAATGGAGGACATATTAAAATGGTTTGGGCATGTACAACGTTGACTAGGGACGGTCCCGATAAGGAGAGGATCCTGGATTAGTGTGGAAGGTCCAAGGAGGATGGGAAGACCGATAATAACATTGATGGAAGTTGTTAGAAAAGACGTGGAAAAACTTTCATTGAGAACAAATACAGCCATAAATAGAAATGAATGGTGAAAAATGATTCAAAAAGCCGACCCCAAGTAGATGAGACATGGCTTGATGGTTATGGTTATGGTTATGGTAAAGGAAAACTCAACAAGTACAAGCCTTTTAAGGGTGAAAATATTTAGAAAGCATACAACAAATATATCATAGCTTCCTCTTAATTCAGAAAGACCTGACATCAATGATTTAATACTTCTCTGACTCGTCATCCTTACTTCTTCATTTCTTCTTCCATCACAAGCTTCTTCACCTACTGCCACGACTTCATCTACGACATTCGTGTGAGATTGGCACAAGGTTTCTTTGTCCTTATAGATCGTTCGTCCTAGCATCTTCACCCCGTCTTCCGGATCATTCTCCCTCCTCCGCCATCTCATCTATCGAACACCGGGAATGCAGTAGATATTGACCAATGTTCGTATTAATGGTAATATCGTTTCTTAGCTGTAATCATCCTTCGTGTTTACCATCGGCCTTCCTTTTGTTTACTTTGGCTTAAATCATCATTGGCTTCATAGGTCTCCATCACCTAGTGTTTTAAGTATCGTTATCGCTGTCAATATCGCCAAGTTGCTAGGGGGAAAAATCGGGGATATATCGCTATTTATCGTCAATATCGCTAAAAATTAGGAAAAAGATGGAAAAGAGGGCAAAATGAATATTTTTTTGGAGAATTTTTCTATATATCCCTTTAGGATGTATAGATACACCATTATGATCAATAACATACAAAACATAATCATTTACTCTAGGAGACACTCAATTTAGGCTTTATATATGAGTCTGTGAACTGTCCGACACTGTCTATGAACTGTTAGAAACTTTGCAACGGTCTATGAATTAAACAATCATAATAAGATTACACACACTAGGAAGCATGATAAAACATATCAAAACCCATATGGTTCACAGTACATAAAAGCATATCACAAATTCATAACTCATAAAGCATAATACATAATAAGCATAAAACATCTCATAGACTAACAATACATGACATAGCATAATACTCTGAAAATGATTTAATAAAAAAAATTTCAAATTTGGATAGGAAGAGATGTGTAGTATTGACATACTAAAATTTCATTGGGGTTTATTGGGTTTAAATAGATGAAACCCATGAATCCCAATTAATTTCATGATAATCATGCTGAATCACATCAAACTTGATGCGATTAATGTTTATAATTTATTCTTTACGAAGATCTACTTAAGAAATTTGAGAAATTTTTTTAAAAAGATTTGAAAATATACCTCAACTTAGAAGTTTGGAAGAAACCCCAAATTCGTGGAGAGAGGTTTCAAATCCACCAAGAACAACAAATGGAGGGTTTTGCGATATATCGGTGATATTTCGACTTTTCCCCCAAAACAGGGGAATTTAGTTTGATTTGATGTTGGAGCCTGGCGATATATCGCTGATATTTTAAACCATGCCATCACCGTTGGTTCTATTATTAGATCTATTTCTTTGAGACACTTGCCTATTTGTTTTGAGATATAAATCTATTGTGTTTTATGCAATTGTTTATTGTAAACTGAAAATTACTCTTGTCGAATGATTGCATGTGATATCCCTTTTCTTTGTTAGTGTTTAAATTAAATTATATAGTGCTGAAAATCTGTTTTTAAAATTATGCACTTAGGCTTTCCCAAGAAACCTGCATGTATCAGGTGTTATCCCAAAACCACGTACTAGTTGACCGGTCGAACTCCAAACAGACTGATCGGACAGAACTATTCCGAACAATACTCTCTCTCCTTGGATGTCCACTTCAGGAAACATCCTTGAATCCTGCAATTTCGGCCATGACATAGCATCGACCGATCGGTGCTAAGAGTCCAACTGATCGGATTTGACGACTTGCAGACGAGTCGGTTTTTTGCATATTCCAACTGATCGAAACTACAATTTCGGCAAATCTGGTTTGATTCAAGCTTGAGTTCTTTTGTGTGTCGGTTTGTGATTTGAGTAAATTGCTGGTCTTATATATACCCTTTTATATTTGCATGAATTAGATATATAACCTCCTTAATTTTAAGATTTCATCTTGTTGAGGTTTAAAGGGAATTTCTCTCTGTGCTTCTAGTTGAATACATTAGAAGGGAAGGGTTCTTGCTTCTTGTTCTTTGTGAAAGAGATAGTTAGAACTTAGAACTAGTTCTTCCTCCTACTTGCATATCACATAGGAAGACTAAATGCCTTTATCCCTTTGCATCTGAGATTGTATTTCGTCCTCCTGACGAATTGTTCCGAGGTCGTGTGTCGACTTCAAGGTACCACTTCCGGGTGGTTACCGAAGACCTATCTCAAAGAGAAGATGATTGTCGTGTGCCAACATCATGAGTGCGAGGATCAAGGATGTGGAGTGAAGGCATTTTTTGTGTGGATTGCAAGTTGAAGAGACCAAGAGCATCAACGGAGGCAGAGCCAATGAGACGAGCCATGTGATGGTATAGTGTCTGTCGTATACCTATTTATCTTGATTTAGTGCTAGACTTGGATATGATCCCATGGATGTAGCAACCAGTGTGGATCCGAACTAGTTTAAAATATCACGGGTCATCTCTGCGATTGATATTTTTATTCTCCTGGTTGTTTTCTCGTAGAATTGATCTGATTGATGATTAATTGGGCAAGCAATCTATTCACCCCCCACCCCCCTCCCCTCTGGCCTGTTTTCATACTAGTGTTTTTCTATTGAGTTGACACATCCGCCCTCACCAAGCGATGCCCAATTATCCACAATAAGGATTGTCTTTAATCTCCTATTCCTTCTCCAAGTAGGTGACTACCCCAGCGTTGAAATCATTGTTACCTATAACATGCCTATTGCAGTTTTTTTTTTTTTTTTGCTTTTCCTTTTATATGATTTGATGTATAGGTTTTTAGTGCTCATCACCTTAGTTGAGATGTATGGAGCCTGGTGGTTTTGTTGCAGTATGGGCAATTGCATTTCTAGAAAGGATCTCAGGATTCTCAGCTGAATTTTTTATTACCTACCTAATCCTCAATAGCTTTAGTGACTAGGGACCTCTTCCAATGGGGAAGCTACATGCATCTTCTTAAATTCTTCATTTTTTTAATCCGGGATCCTCTTTTAACTATGAGTCTATGATTTATAATAAACAATTTCTTCTTTTTGCTGATCTGGTTAGCTTTTTGTGTTCTTTTCTGCCATTCCCGTAGTTCCCTTCAGAAGATATAAAGAATTATCATCTTTTAATTTTTAATAATCAGTGAGAAGGAAGAAGGAAAACAATATAATTGATGATTATTCTTCAATGTGACGTCCTTTTTCTGGTACAGAGATGCATGGTGCAAATGTTGCTACTTGCTGGGCCTGGTGTTCTAATATCAACGTTTTTTCTTGGAGCTGCATTAAAGGTATCTATTCAAAGTTGTTGATTGGAAATACGTATTAAGCTTTATTAATTATCCTACAAAATATTTCCTGCAGTTAGTGTTTCCCTATGGTTGGAATTGGAAGACTTCATTATTGTTGGGTGGGCTTCTTAGTGCTACAGATCCTGTCGCTGTTGTAGCTTTATTGAAAGAACTTGGTGCAAGTAAAAAGCTGAGTACAATAATTGAAGGAGAATCCTTAATGAATGATGGGTACGTACTTTATTTTCATTGGTCATCAATTGTTTTTTTGCACCCAATTTTGCATAAGATTTGCAATCTATTTCGGCACACTTTTCGAGATTGTTTTCTTAAGTTGGTAAGTCTGTCATGAACAGCCTGAAAAGCATTCTGATCTGAAAAAGGGACTTAGAAAAGAAAATCACTGTAAGAAGGGGTGATGCATATTCTCTGATAATAATAATGGAGGAGAGGGTAGGACTTTGGTGGCTAGGAATTGGGTATGATCAGGGACAATTTTAGAATTGGAAAAGTAAAATCAATTCTGAAATTGATCTGAAATAACACTACGAAAGCGATCAATGGTGAACTAGGTGTTGAATGTGGAGAGGCTATTACAATTTGTATAAGGATCTCAAAGAGATTTGTTATCGGCCAAGGATTTGAGAAGGAATTTCATAACTACATGCTATCTGGGTTTGAAATCCATGGCAAAATTTCTATGGGAAGGCTGATTCAGAGTTTATTGGTGGATCTAGGTCAAATAATGAATAGATATAGGAATGTAATCTAATATACCTGAAGAATTTAAACTGTAGATGCCAAATTTCTAGAAATGAGTACAAAACGATTACTATAAGGGGGTGTTTGGCATGAGGATCAACTGCTCTGCTTAAACCTCATCCGGTAGGGGGTGTTCCCATCAATGACTATTTCTAGTGTAATTTGATGGTTCAACATTCCTGTTGGCAAAGAAACGCACAGAAGGATAAAATATCGTTTCCAAGTTTTTATTCCAATGGAACAAAAACTGTCCGTTAGTTTTAAAGTAAGGAGCTGGGAATAGAAACGGGCGGTTCCGGAACGATGCCAAACACCCCCTAAGCGTCTCATTTCTGCTGCACATTAAGGTTGCAAACCTTAATGTTCCAGGGCATCACACCATGGAACGAGACTTTTCACAAGGGCAATGCAAAAAGAGAAGGATCAACCTAAAGTCTGGAGTTTTTGGAGGCCTGTCTTCATGTCTTTCAGCACGACGCTTGCACTGCACGTTTCATTTTCCTCATTTTTTCTTTCTTTTCTCTTATTTCGTGGTGGATTCATCAAATAGACACCTATGAAAGAGTTTGACACTCTACCAAGCCACCCCACAGAGACAAAAAAATGTAAACAAAAAGATATCCAACAATCACCATCACCACTACTATCACATCCTCGAACTCAGAAGTCAGAAGATGATCTTAAGTGTGAGATGATACATTGTATGTACATCATTATATTTGTTTATAGGCATTACACTTATAATATATATTGTTTGGGTTGTACTTTTACCTGTTGGTGACTGCTCTGTTTGTCCATAGATATTTGAGCAAGTTGCCATCCTAGTGAGTCATAGTACCCATTAGAATGTTTTACCAGTCCAACAGGTCCTTGACTTGCGGTAAGCGGGTCTCTTAGTCATTCTTAATGGTTCAACGATTTGATCTTTGAGTCCTTGCCTTAATTGGAAGTTGATCTTTGAATCCGCCTTTAGTGGAAGCTGATCTTCATTACAAGATCTGACACCTTTTAGGCTGTGTTTGAGTAGTGGAAGAGACCGCCGCCCCCACATGGCTCCCCATACCGTAGCTCCCGCGATTGTGTAAAGCCGAAGAGAGAGAAACGATATGGGGTGGGGCACATTCTCTCTCATCGATAACGTGTAAAAATTGCCTTTTATCTTTCATCTAAGCCTCGGCTCCCCATTCCGCTAACCCAAACACCTTACCCCGCAAAAGCGGGGACCGCTTACGTGATTAGTGGTGGCAGCGAGATGGATCTCCTACTCAAACATCTCCTTAAAGAGACATCTTAAGAAAATATCTCCATTATTTGTCTTCCTCATCATCTATGAACTTTTTCACTTTGTTCTCTAATCCTCACATGGCTATACCTCACAAACCTATGAAGCAATTACCTAGGATGGTTTGTCCATAAAAAAATCCAAAACCACATCACTTTGGTGCACTGTTCGCTGCTATCTTTAGCTATGGCCTATAGGTAGTGATTTCATGGTCACTTGGCTTCAACTCTCTCTGAAGTAGCTCCATTTCACCTGGCTCATTTTGAGAGCGCAAAACTTTCCCCCATTATGGCTTACAACCCTCAAAAGACCTTATTGCCACTCTCCTTATTTCACACTATGGTTTGGTTGATGTCTATTTATTTGTAATTCAATTTGTACAAAATGATAGAATCATTTTGGAGTGTTTTAGCTGAAACTGACTAAAATGCTTAAAGCAAATTATTTTAACATTAAAAACATAAGTGTCTGAAAAAATAAAAATTATCTAAAATAATGAGGCATATTAAAAAAATAAAAAATATTAGAAATTTGTGTGACATCTTTTAGATAATTCTCAACCAAGGTTTTTATATCATGTATCGTTTTCCTTTTTTGTGGATCGTGTATCGTAAGATACAATTATATATATATATATGTATATATATATATATATATATATATATATATATATACATATATACATATATCTCATTTGAAATTCTAATACAATTATTACCTTTCAAATATATATATATATATATATATATATATATATATATATATATATATATATATATATATATATATATATATATATATATAAAATAAGGGATGACGGTAGATATTTTTGGAGATATATCCGGTCGTCCATCTTTATCTGGGGGGATAAGTGGCAGCCATGATTTATTCTGAGGGTTAAGGTGAGTGCGATTCACCTGGGGAGGGGGAGAAAGAAATCTATACTATGAGGGATTTTCTGTATGTTAGATACCCTCACACCCCAAAACCTGGGTCGTAAGGGGAGGTCCACAACTGGTATATTAAGCCGGTGATGGGTACCTCCCTCACCGATGTGGGACTATTCATTAACACTCCCCCTCACGCGAAGCACGTGTGGCAATGATCCTTCCACGTGGAGCATGCATGGCAAGGCACGATAGATGGGGAGCACCCGGAGCGGGAACAGGAGCAGGAGATGGGCCAGCTCTGATACCACAACCCAAAACCTGGGTTGTAAGGGGAGGTCCACAGAGAGTATATAAAGCGGGTGTTAGGTTCCCCCTTTACCGATGTGGGTCTAACCAATGTACTTCCTCAGCACTATAAAAACCCATTTTTAAATATACCTCCCTCTCTTTTTTCACTCTCCACTGTCTATCTCTCTCTCTCTCTCTCACACACACACACACACACACATACACAAACTGCCGATACGACTGATACCAACTGGTACGTATTGGTTATTTCGTGGGGTCCCGGTCATGTATTGGCCGATACGACTGATACCAACCAGTACGTACTGATCGACCCTTATAATGGGATTAAACTCATTTTAGCTTTTTTTTTTTTGTTTCTCTTGTTGATTGAGCTTGAGGAAGAGGAAGGAGGCATCTTTTAACCTTCCTAAGGCTAGATCTACTTGTTTTTGACGAATCGAAGCCTGAATCAAAGTTAGGAGTGGTCAGATTTACTCCCGAAGGTATCAAAATTAGATTTAAGAAGAAAGGTATGATTTTTTTTCTTTTTTACATTTGAATGATATGGATTTTGTGGTTTGAGCATGGATCTAAGTAGATCCATTAATTTTGATGGATCTTTGTTCTCCAAAATGGAAAATCCACATTTTGGGTGATGGGTTCATTACCAAATTTGGGGGGGTTTTCAGATTTTCGTTGAATTGACTCTAATTTTTCGTTCGAATGACATCGATTTTGTTGTTTGAGCATGGATCAATGTAGATCCATTAATTTTGATGGATCTTTGTTCTCCAAATTGGAGAATCCTTATTTTGACCGATGGGTTCATCGCCAAAATTTTTTTTTTTTTTTTGGGGGGGGGGGTTAAGTTTTTGTTGAATTGACTCTATTTTTTTGTTTGAAGGACATGTATTTTGTTGTTTGAGTATGGATCTAAGTAGATCCATTTATTTTGTTGGATCTTTGTTCTTCAAAATGAAAAATTCACATTTTGGATGATGGGTTCATTGCCAAATTTGTGGGTTTTTCAATTTTTTTTTCAATTGACTCTAGTTTTTGATTTGAATGACATGGATTATGTCTCATTTGAGTACTATAACTTGTGTTTATGAATTATTGCTTATTTTTATGAGTTAGGGCTTCTATTTTGCTTTATATCATTACTTAAATAACAGAATACTTAATAAATCAGAATAATCAGAAATACATCAATTTAATAACTTAGGAGGACTGATATGTACCAATATGTTGTTTACTAATAAAAGCAAATATAAAAAACAACGCTTTAGATTATTATGGATTTTTTGCATATTTTTTAATAAATTTTTGAACAAAAAAGTCTATTCACACCAATACAGACCGATAGACGACTGATACCGATACGTACCGCAAGTCAAGCCCAATGCAAGTGAAGGTGTGCAACTTTTTAACGCAAGCATGAAATAAGCAAGTCCAACACAAGTGCAGGTGTGCAACTTTTTAACACAAGCATGCGTGAAGCATGTCAAGCCCAACAAAAGTGCTTGCCAAGCCAAGCCACTCGACACAAGTGCTGGCACATTGCTTGTCAAGTTTTCTCTTCTTCACTTTGTTTAAATGCAGTTTTTCAGATTTTTTTGCTGTTTTTTTTCTGAATTTTTTGTTACCTTTTTTTAAAATTTTTTCAAAAGCATAAAAGGGTCTGAACATGTATCGATCCGTATCGTCCTGTCCGATTTGGTTTGGGCCTGACACATACCGAGTCCAATTCCATGATTTCGGACCTTGATATACATGGAAACCCATTTTTTCACATTCAGATTTACCAATAGTAACACACATGATTGTTCTGTACACTACCTACATTCATACTACCACAATATTTGTAATGAACATATCACGATTGCACCTTTGTCTCATATGACAGGAGTAATCTGCTGTTTGCAGGACTGCAATTGTTGTATATCAGCTGTTCTATAAAATGGTTCTTGGGCGAAGCTTCAATGTGGGAGACATTGTAAAATTTCTCTTGCAAGTTTCACTTGGAGCGTATGTATCTGTCCCTTTTTCTGCTATACATTGGTGACCGAGATCAGATCTGGTTATGGTTTTTTCTTTGTTCAGTGTAGCTGTAGGTCTTGCTTTTGGAATAGCATCTATATTGTGGTTGGGCTTTATTTTCAATGACACTGTCATAGAGATTGCACTGACTTTTGCTGTTAGCTACATCGCTTTCTTCACTGTAAGATAATACCTCTTCCATTGCTTTCTTTTACTGTGTACATGGTATGCAGCTGTTGTAAACTAATCAAATGTCAAATTTCTTCAAATTCAATAAAGTAATAGCCAATCTTATTAAAAGTTGGGAGTTAATAGCTGCCATTTCAAGGGTTCACCTACTTATGGCATTAGTAGGGTTTTTTTTATTCCCTATAGGTATGTTGTCATTGCATGGATCTTTTTTCTGTAACCATATTTTTGTTTATGTATCATGTGCAACTTTCAAAGGAAGCTTTTACAAGAATTACGTAGATATTGATTTTCTATCATGTAACTGGCATTATTTCTACTTTTACGATGTATATCTGTTGTCTACTGAATCCAGCAGAAAGGGCATATTCTGAGCGATACTGTTCAATTTGATCAACTAAAATTGCTCGGTTATCCTCAATGCTGAGCATCAGATGTATATGTAGTTTGGGACTGTAGGAATAAGGAGGATTATGTCTGACTAGTTAACCGATTGAAACAAAAGCAAGTAGTTCTCAATCCCAATGATCAATCCCAAACAAAATATAATCTCAATGATCAATCCCAAACAAAATATAATACCCACAAATATAAACAAATGACATCACAGATTATGTCAAAATACTAGAAACACCAAGGGATGTTCTCACCAAAAGCTAGGACCAATACGATGCAATTTAGAACCCAAAACAAGTGATGTGGATGCAATGTAAGCAGATTTCTGCAGGACAGCAAAGAGCGAGGATAGTGAAGGCACTAATATGGCTCCACATAAGGGTGAAAAGATATGTAATGATGTTACCCCCTTTAGGAACCTAAAGAGGAACGATTATGTGCCTCGAATGCGAGGATGCAGCCTGGATCGTTGGCAACAACCCTTCTGAAGAAGACAAAGTGGTGGAAGGGGAGAAGGTTACTTGGATGATGAGGTTTAGAAGACGAGATGATGATAACGTCAAGTTAGAAGTTTCTTTAAAGCAAAATCTGCACAAAAGAAAGATGAAGATAGGTGGAGGGCTTAGAATCTGTGAACAAGAACAAGGTGTCAAAGCATGGAGGATGATGAAGAAAATGATTCCGAGAGGCGACGGCTCCATAAAGATGGCTTTTCTCATAGAATTTCAGATCCCTCTTTAATTTTGCATTCAAAGATTTATAGAAGAAGAGAGAAAGAGAGGACAACAAAGAGGAGAGAGAGAGAGAGAGTACATGGGCAGGATTCGCGAGACACGGGAATAGGAAGCCGTGGACGCGGGTATGGTCTGTGGCTGATGGGTTTGGGTTTGGGCTTTTCTTTTCTTGTATCATCTCGACCCTCTGTTGCGAATTAATTCACATTGTCTCATCTGTTGGATGACATCATCCCCTGGTGTTTCTATCTTTTTATTAATAACTTAAGTTCAGAAATTTCAAAACCTGCGACAAGAGAACAAGTCGGTGGATGACTACACCAACGAGTTCTATAAGCTCCAAGCTTGTAATGACTTGAATGAAGATGAGGAGAAGAGTCTCTGGGTACGTCAAGGTCTTAAATATTCTATCCAGGAAGTAGTGTCCGTACATGACCTGTATCGAGTCCGTGATGCACACCATCGGGCCAAAAAAGTTGAGTCCAACCATTCACAATATGCACCTAGACGATATGTATGGAGGCCTATAAATTCCTACTGCTTGTTTCCTACTTGCATTAGGATTAATTTAATTATTTTCCTAATTTTTAGGCTATTTTTCAGAGTTCTTTTTATAATAATTTCTGCACATGTCAAAACCTATGTATAAGGGTTTCCTTGAGAGCGTGATCGTGAAAAGTACACCAGAAAGAAAAAAGGCTGGGTGATGGCGACTCTTGGGAGGAGAGCGGAGGCGGCTCTTGGGAGGAGAGCGGAGGCGACCGAGAGGTGGTGGGGCCCTAGAGACTTCTCCTGGAAAGAGAGTGGATGGAGAGGAGGAGATCGTAGATAAGATGGGAGAGGAGATCCTCGGCAGGCAAGGTATGATTCCTCTCGCTATCATTATCCTCCTATCCCATCGAGAGATCGCCCTCAGGATGGGGGGCCCCGTGGATCTGGGATGCATTGGAGGTAGCAGGCGGCTCCGGCGCAGGGTCTCGAGAAGGTTGTTCGCCCAAAGTATGCTGAGGTAATCAAAGCAGGGAGAAAATCGATGCCTACAAATTTTTACCGTCCCGTCAACTCTTCGCTCGATCTATGGGCCCAGAGGATCCGGGCTTTCGGCAGCAGATCTGCATCGGTAACAAGGAAACAAGCTGGTTCAAATGCAGGAGTTGCTTTGCAGAGAGCTAAGGTAGGTTTTTGCTTCCGGGAGAAAGGACATCAACAGGCTGACTGTAGAAACGGGGTGGTTTGCTTATCTTGCAAAGGGATTGGTCATAAGATGGCTAATTGTCCTTCCAATAGGAGGTATGTTGCTTGTGGGTCGTCCTCATACCCTCCCCCCCTCCTCCTCCCATGCACCCTGCCTCCTGTGAGGTGATGGAATTTAGTCAGACGGTTTTGGACTCGTTATTCAACCTTCGCTGGTGTGCTATATGCAAGGTTGTTCAAGGTGAGGGGTCCTCCTCCATCCTGTCAAGTCGTTTCTCCCAAGCTTGGGGAGCAGGCTGGCAATGGAGGATGAGAGTCCTGGACTCGGATGAGTTCCTTGTCGAATTTCCGTCCAAAGCTGATCTTTCCGATGCACTCAACCAATATTTCTTTAACTTTAGAGACATCTCAGTCCAATTCTACCCGTGGTCAGTGGATAACAGAGCAATAGGATCGAGGGTGTTTAGTAACGTCAAACTGTTCATTGGTGGCCTCCCTTGTCACGCCTGGAGTCTAGAGTCTATTAGTAGTGTCCTTAAGGACTTTGGTGAGGTTCTTAGCTTTGAGAACGACTGGGACTCGGCGGACGACCTAAGGGAGGCAAAAGTCACTGTTAGCACCCACATGGCAGACACTATTCCCTCGTCTATCACCTGTCGCTTAGGGAACAGGTACTACGAACTCCAGATCAGGCGGTTGCCGGAAGCGGAGACGACCAGAGATCGTTTCTTCCGAGAGACTGATGAGGCTAGAGCCAGACTCGAAGGTGAGATTTCCCCGAGTCACATCCTTCCTTTTCGGGGTTGTTCAGATCTAGAAGGTAATCCCGTTAATCTTGCTCATACTCTAAGCGCAAAAAATAATGGCTGGAACGGATTTCTCTCTAATATTGATGTTGGCCAATTCGAATGCGGAAATTCAAATTTGGAATTTTTTCCGGATCGCCAGATGCTGCGGCTGATTCTCCGGTAGTTAACTTAGCGGATACTTCGGGTGGAAATTTAGACCCTCCCATAGAAGGAATTGCTGATACCATGGCGAAATTCACTGACCAGGAGAATCCTCCTTCTCCCGTGGTGGTTATGACGGAGAGTTTTTTCGTACCAGCGCCACTATTCGATAACCTTGACCAATTTGATTGCCAGGTGCCGGAGGAACCCCTGAAATCCCAGCCAGACGCCTTGGTCGAGGGAGTCGCGAAAGTGACTCAGAAGGTTTCAATTAGACGGAGCCAGAGACAGATGATGAAGTCTTTTGAGAAGACCTACCAACGGGGGAAGCACAATCACTTTTTGGGATCACACCTGAAGAAGATGGTGGAAAAAAGCTCAGACGAGGAACTCCACTCCCTCCTGTCCTTCCTGGATCCAGATACGGTGGTAACCCTGGCGGGAGAATGTGGCATAGCTGTCACCAAGGAAGGATTCGACCCAGCCATTTTTGTAAACATTTTGCGGGGAATGGAACAGGAGAGGGTTCCTACATCTGTTTGACTGGTGTTTCTTGTTAGTTTTGTTAGTCTGAGTTGCTAGTTTTTGTTGATGAAGATGCTTTCGTGGAATATCAGAGGGCTGGGCGAGGTGGAGAAGCGTAAAACAATAAACCTTTATGTTACTTCTAAGAATCTAGACATCATTTGTATTCAGGAAACTAAGTGCGCTAACCCGACACCTGCTTTCCTGTGTTCGTTGGGTGGCAACAGAATCACGAATTGGGCTTGGATGGATACGGTGGGGGCATCAGGAGGTATTATCACTGGTTGGAAGGAACCATATTTCACTCTTCTAGATACTCTGGTAGGATATTTCTGCTTAACTGTGGCCCTGAAATACCAGCAAACAGGCGATATATGGATAGTGTCTAACGTGTATGGACCCACCGATTACCAGCTTCAACCCTCTCTTTGGAGGGAGATACGAGACATTCGGCTCAAATTCCCCGGTCCGTGGATTCTTGGAGGAGACTTTAATGTTACCCATTTTTCCTTTGAGAGGAGCGAGGCGATGGGTAGACGTTCAGATTTGGAAGAATTTGCTAACTTAGTTAGTGATCTTTCCCTTCTCGACCTGCCGATGAATAACAGGAAATTCACTTGGAATAACAAGAGAGAGGTTCCGATATTTGCCAGATTAGATCGTTTCTTAGTTTCTGATGAGTTCGAGACACTTCATCCGAGGGTGACCCAATATGGTCTTACGGCTTTTATTTCAGATCATGGTCCAATTCTTTTAGATACTAATTCTGTGGTGGCCAAATCTGAAAAGCTTTTTCGTTTCGAAGCTATGTGGCTAGAAGATCCAGATTTCGCGGTTTTAGTCCATAAGTGGTGGTCAGAAACAGGGGAAAGTTCGAACTCAGCGAAAAACTGGAATGCAAAGATTCGTCATATTAAGAACAAGATCAAATCTTGGGAGTTCCGGATTTTTGGCAATGTGATGAGTAGGAAGAAGGATCTGCTGCGGAAGATAGGGGTACTGGAATCAAAGGAGGAGCAGAATTCCCTCTCGGACGCAGAGAAATCGTAGAAGGCAGAATGGGCAGAGGATCTTCGTCAAACGCTGATTAAAGAGGAGATTATGTGGAAGCAAAGATCGAGGGACAAATGGATCAAACTCGGGGATGGTAACACTTCTTACTTTCATAAAGCTGCTAATTCTGGGAGGCGGAGAAACACTATTCATTCGATCAGAGAGGGAGACAGGACTTGGTCTTCTCAGGGAGAGATTAGTCTTTTTATCTCCGAACATTTTCAGCACTATTTCAAGAGAGATGGTATAGATGAAGCCACTCTCGACTGGGGGGGTCTTGATATGCTGAAGCTGGAAGGTTCGGAAGAGCTTGACAAACCTTTTTCGGAAGAGGAATTTAAGAGGGCTGTGTTTGACATGAAGGCGGAGGGAGCTCCGGGGCCGGATGGATTCCTCATACTCTTCTACCAGCGCTTCTGGGAGACTATCAAGGGGGACTTGTGAAGATTACTCTTTGATTTCTTCCTTCACAAAGTTTCCCTGCATAGTTTGAATTATTCTTGGGTGACTTTGATTCCGAAGAAGATTGGGGCAGAGGAGATCAGTGACTACAGGCCAATCAGTTTGGCAAACTGCATCTATAAAATTGTCACCAAGATTCTCGCGAATCGCTTGGCAGTTAGTCTGAACAGAATCGTGTACAAGAGTCAAACAGCCTTCATCAAAGGAAGACTCATTCTGGACAGTGTGACGACAGCTCAAGAACTGATTTTCCACATGAAGGAATGCAAGGAGGAAGGCGTCATTCTGAAAATTGACTTCGAGAAAGCTTTCAACAGGCTCAAATGGAGCTTCATCATCAGCACACTTAAAGCGAAGGGGTTCTCTGACAATTGGATCAGCTGGATCTGGAATTGCTTATCCACTTCCACGCTGTCTTGTCTCGTGAATGGGCAAGCGGGGAAGCAATTCAAGGCAGGTAGAGGGGTGAAGCAAGGCTGCCTACTATCCCCCTTTTTTTTTATCTTAGCTATGGATGTCTTCGACTCGATGATCAGAAAAGTGCAAGACAGAGGATTTATTGAAGGGATTGGAGATGTAGCCTGGAAGACTTCGAATCTGCATTTCGCAGATGACACTATTATTTTTTGTAAGGCGAAAAAAGAATAGGTTAGTATGCTAAAAATTCTCCTTTACTCCCTGGAAGTAGTCTCAGGTATGAGGATCAATTTCTCCAAGACGTCCCTTTTCTACCTAGGGGATGATGCAGAATCAGCTGTGGCCTTATCTTCAATTCTCAACTGCAAGTTGGATTCCCTTCCCATCAAGTATCTTGGCCTACCTCTTACAGTGACGAAATTGAAGAAGAACGACTGGTTCAAAGTTATCGAGAGATTGGAATCCAGATTGGCGGGTTGGCAAGGTAAACACCTTTCTTTGGGCGGCAGATTGACGCTGATTAATGCAGTCTTGACTCTTATTCCGTCTTATCATATTTCCTTCTATCTGATGCCGAAGTGGGTGGTCAAGAAGATAGACTCCATTAGGAGCCGTTTCTTGTGGAAGGGGGCAGACCCCAATTCGAGGGCTTACCATCTTGTTAATTGGGGTTCAGTGTGCAACTCTAGAGAAGGAGGTTTGGGAGTCCTCAATCTCGCTGATCACAACAGAGCACTCTTGGGGAAATGGTGGTGGAGGCTACAACAAGACCAAGGTGATACCTGGAGCTCAGTGATTAGAGGCAGATATTTCAAGCGTTACAAGCCGTTGCAAGTCAGAAGTAGAGTTTCTGGAAAAATCTCCCCGTTCTGGCGTGGCATACAGAAAATTGGCCATATCTATAAATGTGGCACTGGATTAATAGTTCATAATGGTAAATCGACTCGCTTCTGGGAATATAGATGGCTAGTTGAGGGTTCTCTGATAAACTGGTACCCAGAACTTTATGAATTAGCTTGGACGAAGAATTGTTCTGTCCGATCGCAGTGTGTGGCTCGGCATAACAGAACAGTCTGGGACATTAGATTTCGCAGGAGCATCCCGAATTTCCTGTAGTATCAACTTAGAGAGCTGATGGATCTTTTGCAATTGCTGTCTGTCAACGATCGTCAGGATTCGGCTTGTTGGCGGCTGTCGACAACAGGTAAGTTTACCTCGAAGTCCTTCTACAACTTTATCAACAAAGGTGGCATTATCTGCCCAGTGGCTACTTCCCTGTGAAAGACTAGAGTTCCGTTGAAGATCCACATCTTCATGTGGTTGATGATTAAGAAGAAGCTGTTGACAAGAGTCAATCTCCTTAGAAGGGGGAATAGGAACATTACGGATACCGCGTGTGTTCTCTGTGGCCAAGGTAAAGAAGATACCAATCACCTCTTCATTCATTGCCCATTTTCTAGAAACATCTGGGATCAGCTGAAACGGGGCTTAGGAATCCAAGGTACGCCGGGTTCGGTTTATTCTATGTGGACGGTTTGGAGGAAGAAGAGGATCAAAAGCCGACTTCGGAATAGCTGGGACTTTCTGGTCATGGCGGTTTGCTGGAGCATCTGGATGGAGAGACAATAGGATCTTTCGAAGAGTTACGATGCCTTTGGACAAGGTGAGAGAGTCCATCAAGAGGAGACTGATCCAGTGGAAGATTGTCCTTCAAGGAAAAAGTCTTGAGCAATTAGATAACATAATATGTAATCTCTTTTGATTTTTTGGTACCACTGTATTTGTTTCTTTCTTTTTTTAATGCACTGGTAGGGGTCTAGGCCGAACCCCCCCTCATTCACTGAGAGGGTTTTCTCAAAAAAAAAAAAAAAGGGTTTCCTTGATATTTTAAGAGTCCTAGTACTTAGAATAATAGGAGTCCAACTCCTAATAGGTCTTGTATTGCATGAAGGCTTATAAAAAGATCCCAAAGCCCTCTTTTTTCATTAATGAATGCTATGATTAAAATTTTGGTTTGTTTCTGTGAAAGAATGCAACCATGTTGGTAGTGAAGCCGATAACCCTAGGTTGTGATTCCTAGAGGTATTCTCCCACCTCTTTATCTCCTTTTATTTCTCCCCTATCATTGTCTATGAATCCCATGGCCATTAGAACCTTTTCTAAAGCGTTATAAGCAATTTCGTTGAGCCTATTCTCGCATCAAACTCTAATTTGAATCAAAATAGCCCCAACACCCATCAAAACCCATCAAAATCCTAGTTTTTCATCCCAAAAATAATCCCAGGGTATTACCCTACCATTCCCCAACTTTCCCACAAATAATCCACTTTCCATCACCAAACCCCTTGCAGCGAGCCCAAACCCAAACCTGGAATATACAGTCCATATCTGGTAATCCTTTGATATCTCCATATACAACAGATGGATCACCTCTAGATTTTTATCATATCTTTCTTACATATAGACCTACCTAGACTCCTAGCCTCCAAGTTTCAACTCGATCCAGAAAACTGAATATAGTGAAAATACCAAAATACCCCTCTATTGTCTTGAAAATCTATATTGTTCCAAACCCAAAATTTTAACCTAGAGCGAGAACCCTGTTTGTCGGGGCCTACTCACTCGTTCTGCATCAATATGTGAAAAAAAATAGAACTAAAAGTGAGTTAAACTTTGAAGTAAGTTTTATGAAGGACATGGGGTAAATGTGTGTCGTGAGGAAGGAAGAAACTATAAATAATAAATAATCAGACTCACCCTTAAGATATAACTCCCTCTGCAGACCAAACCATGAACTGCCATCCTCTGAACTGTCACTGTCTTTACCAATGCCTCAGCTTGTTATCTGAGAGGGTGTTAATCAACATTTTCTCCCTCTATTTGGCATAAGCATAACAAAGGAAGTTGTGTCCAGATTGATATGATATGCAATGAATATAGGTCTGCATGGTATGCAAGTAGTTTTCTACCACTGATAGTGAAGTATCATGCAAGAATACAGGTACCAGGAAAACACACCGAGAAGAGATAGAAGAACAATATAATTATTCACGTTTAAGGGTAGGTTTCATTTTCTCACGCTCAATGCCCCTTGTGAAAAAATGCAAGCTACAGAGGTAGCCGACATGGAAATATGCTTCCCTTAAAGAAACAATGGAGTTGGTTCTTGGTTGTTGATTGGCAATTAGATCTCAAAGCTTTCTAGCATATGAATTAAAGTATGCATATTTCACTTAATATCTATAGAAAAAATCATAGTACCAAAACTGGGTCTGACTCGACTCGAGAACCAGCTAATTACTGAGTCGCCCGAGTCAGGAACTACTCTAGCCGGCTGTGACTCGGTCCGACTATGACTCGGACCGGCTGTGACTTGGTCCGACTCAGTAACTACTTGGGCTAATTACCGAGTCGCCCGAGTCGAGTCTTCGAGTTACTCAACTTGGTGGACTTTTGAGTCGAGTCCGAGTTCTGGGTTTTTGAACACTGGAAAAAATCAGCAAAAGAGATATAAGAAGATACTATTGGCGTCACCACCGGAGTTGCACTGATCTTGAGTCGCACTTTGATCGAGAGAAGATGGTAACTAGTGCCCCACTTGGGCCAACACGTCTAAATCCCGCGCAAGTGGATCCCGTGGGTATGATGATGTGTCCCTCTTGGGATCGCACGGCTAGAGAGAAATCTCTCTTTTATATGCCCTTTTAATCTTTTTTGCAAGTCGATCATAAAACGGGCTCGGTCTGATTCAGACTCATACTCGAGCCATACATGTAACTGTGAGTCCAAATAACTTAACCAAAGTCTAGTATAGTCTGCTTACATGCACTAAAGCATAAAAACAAAAACTAAGAATAGTCCGCAAAGCCAATCAACAACTCTGAATCTCGTGGCGTGTCGTCAGGAATCCTATCCGGCGACTCCTACTATGATGTCTTCAGATGTCCCCATCACCCATGGACTACCTCTTTTTTTAGAAAGGGTTACCTAATTCTTGTTTTAGGGAAGGTAGCCTTTCCCTTCAATATATAAGAGTCAAGGGCTGGGTTATTCTCATTTTGCTGGTGTTAATGTACATATAGATGGGTCGGGTTTACTGTACAGTTGGGTCGGATTGTATAGTGATACATGTACATATATTGGGCTTGAGTCCCTCAATGAAATGCATTCTATTCCTCTCCAAACCCTAGCCGTCATCTCCTAACATGGTATCAGAGCTCTAGGGTTCTCCCGACGACGACGGTCCTCCTCCTCCTCCGGCTGCACCTCCCCCTCCACCGGCCTCCCTCCTCTACCGGCTCACCGTCCGGCCTCCCTCCTCTACCGGCTCACCGTCCGGCCTCCCTCCTCCACCGGCTCACCCCGACCGGCCTCCCTCCTCCACCGGCTCACCCCGTCCGGCCCCTACAGCCACCCGAAACCCCTCTTCCGCCTGTCCGGCCTCCCTCCTCCATCGGCCTCCCCCTTCCGCCGCCCGCCTGCTCCCCTACAGTCCCTACAGCCACCCTACAGCCCCCGCCACCCTCCCGACCCCCTTCCTCCACCCCCCTACAGCCCCCGACACCCTCCCGACCCCCCTTCCTCCACCACCCTACAGCCCCCGACCCCCCTACACCCCCCGACCCCCTTCCTCCCCGCCCTACATCCGCCCTTCAGCCCCCCTACCGCCCCCGACACCCCCTACAACCCCCTTCCTCCACCCCCGACCCCCCTACAACCCCCGACACCACCTACAGCCCCCTCCCACCCCATCCCGGTTCCCCCCCTCTATTGAGCCTCCTCCATGGCTTCTCCTGCCGTACCGTCTATCGTTGCGATCTCTCCACCGCTGAAGGCGGTCGCCTTTCAGTTGTCATCGGCCAGCGACTGGCCTGACTAGTCCCTCACCGTCGAGGCCGCATTCTCCAGTCGTGATCTGTGGGGTCACATCACAGGCGAGGATCCTCCTCTCACTGACTACTCCGGTTCCTCCTCTGTCACCAGCAGTGCAACGTCTTCTGCTGCGACTGCTACCACGGCCACCACCGCTGCTGCTCTTACGTGGCGCCGCCACGATCAGGCCATCCGGGCATACCTTCTGGACTCTGTTGCTCGTCCGCTCCTTGCTCCCATCGGTCGCCTTCCTACAGCGCGCGCGATGTGGCAGTATCTCCGGGACCGTTTTCTCCCGCGCGGAGGCGCACGCTGGCATCAGCTCATCTGTGACTCGCAGTCTGCCCGTCAGGGGGAGCGCACCATTCAGGACTTCTTCAGTCAGATGAGTGCCTACTGGCATGAGCTGGACTCACTGATCCCGGAGCGGTGTGCCTGCCCCCGCTCCCGGGATTTCCAGCGCTACCTCGACGAGGGCCACCTGCACCAGTTCCTGGCAGCGCTTCGGCCGGACTTTGCTCTCATAGCTGCCCAGCTCCTGCACCGTGAGCCACTCCCTCGGCTAGAGGATGCTCTACTCGCCTTGGTCGACGAGGAGACCCGCCTTCAGACTCAGGGCGCTCGTCCTCCTCCACTTGCTCCTAGCTCCGACACTGTCCTGGCAGCCGGGTTCTCCGATGAGGCTGTCTTCTGTCACTACTGCAAGGAGCCCGGCCACATGAAGCGCGAATGCCCTACACGTCCTCCACGCAACCCCCACTGGGGTCCGGATGAGAGAGCCCCACGCTGGGCTTCGACTTCCCGCGACGATCGACGCGGCGGTCGAGGTGGACGGAGCCGTGGACGTGGTTCGGCTTCCTTCCGCCACTTTGGTGGTACAGCGGCTACTGTAGAGGCCTCGATGCTCCCCACTGCTACTATAACACCTTCTCAGCCTGAGCCGGACCGTCTTCAGCGCCTCGAGGAGCTCCTTCTTCGCCACCTAGCCTCCACCGGCTCCGCGACTGCGCACGGCTTGTCTGCCACCTCTGGTACTACTGGTCCATAGATCTTCGATTCGGGTGCCACCTGTCACCTTACCTTTGACTCCACTGTCCTCACGGACTGTTCTCCCACCACCACCCACCAGGAGATTCGCACTGCGGATGGGACTCTCGTCCCTATTCCGCAATGTGGCTCCATCACTACCACCTCTGACTCTTCTGGTCACCTGACCCTACCCCATGTCCATCATGCCCCCCGTCTTAATATTAATCTGATCTCTATCAGTTCTCTTTGCGACTCTGGCCTGACTGTCACCTTTACCCCTTCTGTTTGTGTTGTGCAGGATTCGCGGACGGGTCAGAGGATTGGGCTGGGCCGTAGGGCAGGAGGACTTTACCAGTTGGACCATCTACATGTGTCTTCCGTTGCGTCTGTCATGTCTGTCACCTCTGATGCCGACCTGTGGCACAGAAGGTTAGGTCATATATCGAGTGATCGACTCAAAAGCGTATTCCGTTCCGGCGCTTTGGGTCGAGCGTCTTTCTCCCCCCTCTCTGTTTGTACGGGTTGTAGACTGACAAAGCATCTAGCTCTTCCATTTTCTGCTAGTGCTTTCTAGTCTGATGCTTTATTTGATTTAGTCCATTCGGACATTTGGGGTCCTGCTCCTGTTGCATATCTATCGGGTTACATGTATTATGTGTGCTTTATCGATGACTATTCTAAATGCACCTGGGTTTATCTTATGCGTCATCGATCTGAAGTACCTCACATCTTTAGGAGATTCACCACTATGATACACACTCAGTTTGGTCGGCGCATCAAGACCTTTCGGTATGATTGTGCCAAGTAGTATCTCTCCTCTGAGATGCGTGAGATTCTTCAGTCTCACGGCACTCTTCACCAGCAGTCCTGTCCCCACACCCATGAGCAGAACGGCGTTGCCGAACGCAAGCATCGTCATGTCCTTGAGACTGCACGAGCCTTGCTTCTCTCTGCGTTTGTTCCTCACTCCTACTGGGCTGAAGCTGTCATGACGGCTGTCCACCTCATCAATATCACTCCGTCGTCTGCTCTGTCCGGTGCCACCCCATACGAGCGCCTTCACTGCAGTCCACCTGACTACTCTCTTCTTCGCACGTTTGGCTGCACGTGCTTCGTTCTTCTTCCTCCCCATGAGCGCACCAAACTCTCTGCGAGGTCTGTTAGGTGTGTTCACTTGGGGCTCAGTCGGGAGCACAAGGGGTATCGGTGCTACGATCCCTTGGCTCGTCGGATCCGTGTCTCCCGTCACGTCTCCTTTGTTGAGGATGTCCCATACTTTTCACCTGAGTCTCGGGATCTTTCCTTGCCTCCTGCATCATCCTCCTCGCCTTCCTCACATCTCCACATTCCTGTTCTACCCCCGCATTCTGTTGTCCCATCCACGCCTACTCCTCCATCTTCCCCGTCACCTCCACCGCCACCATCACCACCCCCTCCGTCTTCCTCGACACCTCCACCACCACCTGTTACTCGTGTTTATGTTCGTCGGTCTGCAGCTCCTCCTCCAGAGTCGGCTCACACTGGTTGATGCAGACCTGATCAGCACCATCAGATCATCGCTGCATCTTCAGTTCGTTGCCAGAGAGTTTTATTTATTGTCGTTTTATTTTTTTTATGCTTGGCTGACATTAGCCGTATGGGACTTGTTAGCAGTCTATTTCAGTTTTCGCCACTTTTTCCATGTTTTTGGCCTTATTTCAGCACTTAGTTTTATTTATGTTTTTGCCCAATTCATGGGGGATGTCCATGATCTCATCCGAGGGCTTTTCGGATTGAATCCGGGTCTTCTCGGGTGAGTTTCTGCATGATATTAATAAAATTATGGGTGCGTGTGTTGGCGGGGTACCGACGGACGAGATTAGATCTCGAAACCGATGGTTAGATGGCGAAATAATTCAATTTAGATGACATGGCAAGTTATGGGCTTCAATTAGGCTTAAATGGGTTTATCTTAAGTCCAATAGGGATTACCTTTGTGATGCCGCCCCTTTCTTTTCTTTTTCCCGTGAACACCGAACGGCCCCCCCTTGACCGCACGGATCCCGAGGCACCCGGCCTCCTCTTCCGTTCTCTCTCTTCTCTCCCTTGTTTCTCTCTCTTTTCCTTTCCTTTCTTGGCGCATCAAATCCACACCATTCACCCTTATTCCCCTTTGATCTTGGCCATCAAAACAAAAACCCTAACTCTACAAAAAGATGAACGAAGAACGAGAATTCAGACTTTGTTGAATTGCTGAACTTGTGCCTCTTCGTGAGTGCTTCCGGGCGAGACGCGTGTCCCCGATCCTTGCCGCTTCCACGACTTCGTCTCGTGAAGGCCTTGGTGCTGATTTTCCGAAGGATCCGGCTTCTCCCGACGTCCGGCCTTGCTCCGTGTGCGGGATCATCGGCGCATCCTCGCAATCGACCCACGGCGGGAAACCCCAGGCAGTATCTATCTTTTATCCTATTCTCCTAGCGCATCCGCATCGTCTTTTCCTTATTTTCATTGCCTCCGCTCCGCATCGCAGCCCTATTCGCCCTATTTCATTACTAGCTGAAGCCATAACGTTTGCCTACTTATTATAATCGCTATCTTTCGTCTGTCAATTACCTTTGCAAGCATCCGTAGCCCTTTTCTTTATATAAATCTGATGCAAATCTGCCTTTAACTTTCAATATTTACTGCTGCGATTTAATCTTTTTTTATGCTGAATTCTAGTCGTTGTGATAATATTGCATCTTAATGTTAGATCTGAAATCTGCTTTATATTGAACACATAGTCCTTTAATTCTGCGTGAAATAACTTATGTTTGCTGTCCTTTTGAGGCATTTGACGCTATATTGATAACTAAACCCTAGTTATTGACCAAAGAAAACCCTAAAAGGGCTTAGGATTGTAGTGTACCTTATCGGTGCCTGCATCACTGGTACTCCCTCGCCTGATGCTGCTGTCCCCTCCTTCCCGGTCGTGGATCCTGCTCCTGTTCGGCGCTACCCAGCGCGCGAACATCACCCTCCTGACAGATATGACTACTCTCCTGACAGGTTTGGCTACTCTGCTTTTCCTTCTGACTCTCCTGACTCTTCTGGCTACTCTGCCAGTGTCTCCTATTCACCATCCTTTCAGGCTTTTCTTACTGCTATACACACCCATCGGGAGCCCCAATCGTACCGTGAGGCAGCGTTACATCCAGAGTGGCGGCAGGCCATGTCAGTTGAGCTTGAGGCTTTTCAGCGGACCCAGACCTGGGAGTTGGTGCCTTGTCCTTCCGGGGTGGTGCCTGTTAGCTGCAGGTGGATATTCAAGGTCAAGACTCGACCTGACGGATCCATTGAGCGGCACAAGGCTCGCCTCGTTGCTCGTGGCTTCTCCCAGGAGTATGAGATTGACTACGAGGAGACGTTTGCTCCAGTTGCTCGGATGACTACTGTGCGCACCCTCTTAGCTGTGGCAGCTGCTCGAGGGTGGCTTCTCCATCAGATGGATGTCACCAATGCGTTTCTCCACGGTGATCTCTCCGAGGAAGTTTACATGGCTCCTCCTCCGGGCATTTCAGTTCCTCCAGGGCATGTGTGTCGTTTGCGCCGAGCCATCTATGGGCTCAAGCAGGCCCCTCGTGCCTGGTTTGAGCGATTTCGCAGTGCAGTTCTGGCCGCCGGGTTTGTTGAGCGTCACTCCGACTATGCCTTGTTCACTCGCTCCTCTAGTCAGGGCATTGCAGTTCTTCTCCTCTATGTGGATGATATGATCATCACTGGGGATGACAGTGCTACCATCGCCTCTCTCCAGCGGCACCTCCAGAGTCAGTTTGAGATGAAAGATCTGGGCTCTCTTCGCTACTTTTTGGGCCTTGAGATTGCTCGGTCAGCTCGTGGTCTGTTGGTCTCCCAGCAGAAGTACATCTCCGACATCCTTGCTGATGCTGCTCTTACTGACACACGCACTGCTGATACATCCATGGAGCTCAATTTGAAGCTTCTCGCTACAGATGGTGAGCCGCTCCCGGATGTCTCCCGCTACCAGAGGCTGGTTGGGTTGCTCGTCTATCTCACCATGACCCGGCCAGACATTGCCCATGCAGTTGGCATTGTCAGTCAGTTTGTTCAGGCTCCACGGTCAGTACACTATGCAGCTGTTCTTCGGATTATCCGCTACCTCCGGGGCACCATCACCCGTTCACTACTATTTCTCTCCACCTCTCCGTTGGTGCTGCGTGCCTACTCCGATGCAGATTGGGCAGGAGATGCAGCCACTCGTCGATCTACTACAGGATACTGTGTGTTTCTGGGTGATTCACTGATTTCGTGGCGCAGCAAGAAGCAGGAGTCTGTTGCTCGCTCCAGCACCGAAGCCGAATACCGGGCTATGGCTTCCACCACCGCCGAGATTGTTTGGCTTCGCCGCCTTCTGCTCGACTTGGGAGTGGTGATATCCGGGCCCACCCCTCTCTTCTGTGACAACCGGAGTGCTATTCAGATTGCTAGCAACCCGGTCTTCCATGAGCGAACAAAACATATTGAAGTTGATTGTCATTATGTTCGCCAGGCGTTTCTCGACGACACCATCTCCCTGCCTTTCATTTCCTCATCGGAGCAGACTGCTGATTTTCTGACGAAGCCCCTGACGATTGCTCGCTTCCAGCATTTTCTAGGCAAACTCTCGGTTCATGATCCACCGTGAGTTTGAGGGGGAGTGTTAATGTACATATAGATGGGTCGGGTTTACTGTACAGTCGGGTCGGATTGTATAGTGATACATGTACATATATTGGGCTTGAGTCCCTCAATGGAATGCATTCTATTCCTCTCCAAACCCTAGCTGTCATCTCCTAACAGCTGGAATTACACAGAAAAACAATCAGAAAATTTGAAAATGTTTAGAAATTCAGAAAAAGAGAAAGAGTTAGGAGATCAAATATTTTGTAAATTTTAGCTCCTAACTTCTAGTATCGAGTCCTAGTCAAATTGTAGGTTTATTGGGTTGTTCCTATATAAGAAGAGGGTCTCTATCAAGAGTCAAGACTAATCCTAAATTTCAGTTATTGATGAATTTAAGTAGACCATATACTTGGTGTAGATTCTTGGAGTAATAAAGAGTTTGGAGATTTTTTCTTATTTATTTTGTTGTACTTGGACTGCGTGGATTCCCTGAACATCTACACCAATAAAAATGCATAAGAAGGCACCGATATAGTTGATGAGTTGAAGGTGTTATGTTGATGTGAGGAGCTACTAATGGATTCTAAGCATGTCAAAGGAGGTGTCTAAGGGTGTATTTGGTATTTGTGACTTTTAAGGAAAGAAGCGCCCTATGTAAATATTTTTGTTGGGTACACCCAAGGAAGCAAATCTTGAATTTGGTTGGGTATCACTGTATCAAATCCTGAAAATCTGAGATATTTTGGTGACATTTTGCGAAATATTGTTTTTTTCAGGACAGCTGTACACTGGGAGAAAATTTTGAGATTTTCCTGTATACCTCGTTTCATTCTGGTACCCCGGAAAAATGAGTTTCACAAAATATATTGATTTTTCATTCCTTGGGTACACCAACTTAAAAGGTACTTACGTAAGCATAAGCGAAGAAGCTGCACTTGGTTAATATTTAGCTTTTGAAATGCTTATGTGAAGCTGCCAGAGAATGATGAGTTTGTTACACTTCCTCCTTTCAGTTAAATACAAGGTTAGAAGGTAGTAAACTTTGACTGATTTAAAGTTTTGAACCAACCCAGACATGAACATACACTTATAATTTGGATTCTAATCCTAGCAATACTTGATTTAGCTATCAGCACTTCTATATGAAGAGACCATACCTGTGTTGCAACCTATGCTCAATACAGTGGTGGCACTGAATGAGATACAAATGTGATGAGATGAGGCTACTTATAACTTTATAAGAAATCTTAAGTGATATTTTTTCTGGAAATACTGATATGCTGTAATTCTACGACTGAGAATACACCATTTCTGAAAACATGGTGGATCTTTTATCAAAGAAAACATTAATAGTAAGTATTGGATGATATGATATGTGATACATCCAGAGATACAACTGTTGAGATAGTCCACCGGTTTAGTCCCACATTCGTAAGGGGGGCACCCATTGGCCGTTTCATATACTCTCTGTGAACCTCCCCTTACGACCCGGGTTTTGGGGCGTGAGGGTTTCTAACATGCTATCAAAGTTGGCCTTTTCATATACTCTCTGTGAACCACCCCTTACGACCCGGGTTTCGGGGCGTGAGGGTATCTAACATGCTATCAAAGTTGGATTCGTCTCCTGCTCCTGCTCCTGCTCCGGGTGCACCCTTACCAATTGTGCCTTGCCACGCATGCTCTGCGGGAAGAGGGTGTTGAGATAGTCCACCGGTTTAGTCCCACATCGGTAAGGGGGGCACTCATTGGCCGCTTCACATACCATCTGTGGACCTCCCCTTACGACCCAGGTTTTGGGACGTGAGGGTATCTAACAACAACGATACTAATCATTATGGGACAATACTAGATGATGCATTCCTGTGCCTTGTACTTATCGCCAGAGTGTGTATCATATGATGTTTTTCTTTTTGAAAGGCGTGTATCATATGATTTATCACACTGAATGGTACTGTGATCCATCATCTTAGTCCACTTGAAAGCTAACTAAGTTATTTCATGCAACTTATCTTTGAGACAACTACCTTTTAATGCTAGGCTCAAGATGGGGTTGAGGTTTCAGGTGTCTTGACAGTTATGACTTTGGGAATGTAAGTGAAGTTTTTGTTCCCCTTTTTATAATTTTTAACTGGATCTCTATATCTATTTTCATAGGTTTATATTACATATGCAGGTTCTATGCATTTGTTGCTAGAACAGCTTTTAAGGGTGATAGCCAACAAAGTTTGCATCATTTCTGGTATGGCTGAAATCTTGTCATTTGTTAAAAATTTCTTCAAAATGCCAAAGAATGCTTATCAAGATCCTTGAAGATGTAATGGCAGGATTTCATTTTTCAATAAAAGGGAATTGTATTAACATACTGTTTATATATATAATGCAGGTTTTCAACAAACTTAATACATCGTGTGATTATATTGTAATGTGCATGCTTTTGTCATATCTTGACAACATTTCCGTACATTTTCAACTTTAGAGATAATAACCTCGATGATACTGCGATTACTAGTTACTGACTTACTGGTTCATGTTTGTCACAAATAGAGCAAATGAACCTCACTCTATTAGGGCACTAAGCCAATCTCTATATACAAAGAGGTAAGTGTAGTCATTAACATGGTGAGCATACCACTCAATAGAGGAAAATAGCATAAAATAATATATGCATATGTATCTCTAACACGCCCCTTCAGACTTAAGGTGGATCATAAACCAAGAGTTGGCCTACTTGATATTTTTATTTTGAGAAATCCCCTTGAGGGAGGGTTTGACATGGGCCCTAACCAGTATATTAGGTAAAAAAGAATTTACAGAAAAATAAACGATAGCCCGTGGGTTGTTTTTTTTTTGTTTGGAAAGTACGCCTGTGGGTTGTTACAAAGTAGAGATAATTTTATCCTTCACTTGACCTGTCCGCACAATGGTCCACAACTAAAGAAGCTCTGAGGTCCTAATGATTTTAGTGTGTGGAGAGCTAAGAAGCACCGACACTGGTACGGGGACACGGTTACGACACGACACGGGTACGCCGACACGACAAATCCTAAAAAAAGAGGACATGGGTACGGCAGTCGGCAGGGACACGGCAAAATAAATTAAAATTTTTTATTTATATTTTATGTGTGTTCATAATTCATATATATTTCAATAACCGAAAAAATCTCATAGAAAACAACTAAAATGAAAATTTAATGCATATTGAATCGCAACCATTAGTTGCACCCAGCCCAATTGGTGAATCACATACAACCCTAAATGGTATGGAAAAGAACAGCTGTGTTTCAGTTTTGGATTCAATCTATCTAAAAACTCAGAGGATCAAATAGGTTAAAGCCAAAACTGAATCTTAACCGTCTGTTACAACCAGCCTGACAAGTGAATTATACTCAGGCCCAAATGACATGCAAAAGAATGGCTGCGATTCAATTTTGGATTCAACCTATCTAATCCTCTAAGGCAGCTTGTGACCCGACCCTATATCGAACAACCCGTCAACCCGCCGTGTCCGGTGCGTGTCCAGTGAGTGTTCAACGAGTGTCCGGCAAGTGTCCGACTGTGTGGAGCCGGAAGCACATGGGACACGGCACATGCGTGTCCGACGAGTATCCGACGAGTGTTGGTGTCTGACACGGGTACGGGAGGCCTGGGAAAGTGTCCGTGCTTCCTAGGTGGAGAGGAAGTTTTTTGAAACACCCTCCTATTCCTTACCAACCAAAGGCTCCAGATATGAGAACCCATTGAGGATGAGAGGGTACGGAGAGCGATCGCTTGGCGATTTCACCCCCCTCATCTGGCACGGCCACAACCACTGCCGCCACCAGGACCCTGCTCTCAACCCCTGGGTTCAATGGGTACTGGCGACAAATCCCTGCAGCAGGTCCTGTCCTTTCCTCAGGGAAGTGGCCGTTTAGACATTCGCTGGTTCGAAACCCTAGGGTTCAGAATGATAGATGGAGAGATCGTCAGGCTTGGGCGGATCGGGAGTCGGGACCATACATATTGTGGGCGATCTCATCATGGTCTTCCACTGCATGTCCCCTCACCCCACGTCCCTGTACATTCTGCCGACAAGAGATCTTTGATGGGAAAGGACGCCAGGGTTGCCTCGAGCCTTGTGGCCTCCCATCATGGCTCCTGATCCTCCCACCTTTTCAAGAAGGCCGGGGTTGGTCTCCACACTGCATCCACCTCTCCCAAGCAGCAATCGCCTCCGGTGAATCCCAAGATCCCGACCCCCTTCCCGCAAGGTTCCTGCTTCCGCTGTGGTGAGAAGGGTCACTTTCGCTTCAACTGCTGTAACGCCATGGTTTGCTGGGTCTATCAGGGGATTGGCCACTCCACCAACCTTTACCCTCTTCGTGTTATCTTCCCCCCCTTAGCCCACAATCAGCCAGCCTTCCATCCTCCTTCCCCCCGCCCGTGGCCTCCTTGTCTCTTTCGTCACCATCCCGCCGTCCTTTGATTCCAATTCTTTGATCTCTCAGCTGTCTTCATGTGTGATCGCTAGGGTTTCCGGGGGTAACCCAAGCCTTGCAAAGCTTTCTTCGACCTTCCAGGTCTTCTGGCAGTCGGAGTGGTCCTCCCCTTCCTAGTCTTTGGGTGCCAATGAGTTCCTTGTCGAGCTTCCTACTCCTTATGCGAGGAACTCCGTCCTCAATAGGGTCTCCCTTGTAGTAAGCCATCTCTCCATCTCTTTTGTTGCTTGGTCACCTTCCCACCATGCGTCAGGCTCTTGTTCCTCTTCTTTGCTCCATCTCTCTATCTCGGGGGTTCCCTTTCCTTGTTGGAACTCTTCCTCCCTTCAGTCTGCCCTCAGTGCTTTTGGGGAGGTTGTCTCTCTGGAGAATGACTTTCACTCCTCCTCTAACCTCCTGGTGGCCTCTTTCTTGTTCCGTACCACCAACCCTTCACTTATCCCTCTAGTGATGGTGGCTCGCTTCAGCGACTTCTTCTTTAACCTGGGAGTTTAAGTCTCTGACCCTACCTCTTCTGACTTCCCGGCTATAGATCCCGCCTGTTGACGTCGTTAGGTACCTTTAGAGGGTCCACAAAATATTCGCTGGGCTCCTGGAAGTGTCGAGCTGCTTGGGGAGCGACCCTCTCGGAAGGGGTGACACTAGTGATCAGATAACATTAGCTCAACCTCCACTGAGTAGCCTAGCAAGGCCCACGCTTCAGACGCCACCATCCCAAGCACTCACGCCCGTCAGAAGCTCGCTCTTTACAAAGCACTCAGATACAACATGTCCGTATAAACAAATGCGGACCTTGTGCCCAGGAGCCGATGGATGGAGCCCGCTGGCAGTATGAGGAAGCTAAACAAGAGATCAATGGAGTCGTGCTCGACCTCCGTGAGTAGGGGCAAGCTCGCTCGATGATAAAAGGAGATCTAATAATAGACTCCACCCCGCTGGGATGGATTGGCATTTGCGGAGCCCGACAACGACATCAGTGGAAAGCGCGCTCGAACTGGTCACGGCCTGACCTCCATAGCAGGAAGGTTTCTGATCATGATGGTCGTCTTGATGATCGGTCCCCCTCCATAACGAGCTCGCCTGAGATAATGTCAGCATGACATTAGCAGGGAGCCTGCCCGGAGCGACCACAACCCGATCTCTATGGTGAGCTCGCTTGAGGTGACATCAGCAGGGAGCTCGTCTGGAGTGACCACAACCCCCTCCGCGGCGAGCTTGCTTGAGGTCATAGTTACCAAATCCGGCGTTTTTTTGAAAAAAAACGCGTATAAAACACATCGATCCGAAGTCATAGCAAACAGGAAAAAAACTTGTTTTTTGAAAAAAACGTTTGTACGCGTTTTATATGCGTTTAAAATAGGAAAAACGCGTATAAAACACGTCAGGTTTGGTCCGGGTTTAAATTGGATTCGGGTTTTATTTTGTTCGTGCTTAATAAACGCATATGCTATATGTTTTGAACTTTTGATTACTTAATGTTGGAAAATGACATATATACATATTTGCTTAATTTTTAAGATTTTTTTTTGTTTTTTCCGATGTTTTCTCGTTTTTTTGCCGTTTTTTCTTTTTTCATCGTATCTTTTCGATTTTTTCTCTTGCCGTATTTTTTTCCCGTTTTCCGACTTGGTAACTATACTTGAGGTAACATCAGCATGATGTAAGCAGGGAGCTCGCCCTGAGTAACCACAGTCCGATCTTCGTGGTGAGCTTGTTTGAGGTGACGTCAGCATGACGTCAGCATGGAGATTGCTCGTGGTGATCTCGGCGACGAGCTTGACCACGGCCCGTGGTGATCTTGTTCAAGTTCGATGTCGGACTCACCCAACTCTGAGACATTCCCAAAGAGAGGTTCAGGTGGAGGTTGATTGACATGGTTCAGATTAGGTCCTTCAACAGGAGTCACATGTCTTTGTTGAATAGAAGCATTCCTAGACGATCCGAGATCTCTCAACATTGCAGAATGTTAGTCTAACTGGAGTTGCGTGACTATTTGCCAAGCATCACGAGGTTGTGGTGCTTGTGGTGGAGCAGGAGGGGTCCACGGGCCTCTCGATGCAATTGTGCATGATCCGTCATAGGATTAGGAGTTAGAAAATTAGCTTTGTGATGGTTTTATGGCTTTCTTGTGAAGAGTTAAGTAGGTAGGGGCCTAAAGGACAGCCACTAGGGTGTGTCATTGGACTCTATACGATGAAAGACACTCTAGATGATTATGTTTGCGATGTATACCATGCAAATACAGCAAAGGATGTGTTTCCTGAAGGCTTTGTGCACTTCTTACTGGTGCTAAGTAATGTGTACACCACATAATATGATTCACACGTGCACACCTTTGACCTAGACACGTCAATCAAGCATGCAATGCAGTGAACATGCAAAATCAGCAAACATGCCTAGAAGGCCTGCTGATTTTCAGCACTTGTCAGAGCCCCGAACATACGCTTTCTAGCTCTGATACCAACTTGATTTTGGCACCAAAGAGGCACACCACAATCTTAAACCTTTAGGCAACCCAAATCCAATATCAGAATAAAGTAAGAACACCACAAAATTCATCTAACTAAAGTTATTCAACATAGAACTAGTTAACACATGCATTCGATATCCATCAAGAGGCAAGATATATCAATAAACATTAAATCTCATTTTATAAAACTGAAATTATGCATATTAAAACTCAAATTCAGTAATGATATAATGCAGGAAATAAGGCAAAATAAGCAACAATAAGGGCTTCTGACAATCATCGATGGAACAATGTTCTTCTAGATATGTTTGGGTATATAAGGGAGGACGAAAGATGGAATTTCTGCACTTATATGATGACTGTAATCTAAAGATGAGGTTCATAATTTGATGATAAAATGGAAAAGTGGAAAAAATATAAAGAAAGATGGACGCGATGATCTCAAACCGCCACGGGTTGCAAGGAGACAATGATGAACCCTTCGTGGAGCAAGGCCGGTTGATCGGAGACGCCGTAAACCTTCGGTTCTCTAACCATGTACCACTCCCAAGGAGGATGACGATGCTTCTCGAGGCGATGTCGAGGAAGTACAAGAGTATTGGAGTCTCTCTCAAACGCTCACGAATAGGCATAAAGTTTCAGTACATTCCGCTCTTCTTTTCTTTCTTTCCCTTATACACAAGGTTCTAAAAAGCGCTAGGCGCTAGTCGGGCGGTGGGGGGCCGCCTAGCGCCTAGGCGGGGCCTAGGCGGCGCCTAGGCGTTTTGCCTTTTTTTAATTATTTTAATTATTATTTTGATATTATATAATATATATATGTTTAAAAATTAATATAAGTTCAAGATTATCCCAAACCATTATTTTAAAGAACAAGTATATAACCATAATTCAAGATTGAGTGATTAATAAGAACAAAAGCAAACATGGTCCGCCTAGCCCGCCTGGTCCGCCTGGCCAGCCTCAACCCGCCTGGTCAGCCTCAGCCCGCCTGGCTCGCCTGGTCCGCCTGGCCAGCCTCAACCCGCCTAGACCGCCTAGGCGGCCGCCTTGCCCCGCCTAGGCCGCCTAGCTCCGCCTGGGAGCTTGGCCGCTTTTCTGGAGGGCCTAGGCGAGGCGGTGGGGGGCCGCCTAGCGCCTAGGCGCCGCCTAGGCGGCCGCCTAGACCGCTTTTTAGAACACTGCTTATACAGGATTATGATTTTTTTCATTGATGGTGATCAAAAGGTAAACGATCTAAAAATTCAGATGGGGGTAACAAATAAGAAAAGAGAGAGAGAGAGAGAGAGAGAGAGAGAGAGAGAGAGAGAGAGAGAGAGAGAGAGAGAGAGAGAGAGAGAGAGAGAGAAGCGCGGATGGGGATTTTTCAACGAAATAAAAGAACAGGGGAAACAGGGGGGGAGAGAGGCGGTTTGATGTTTAGAATCTTTGTTGGGATTTTATGATAAGCGGAATAAGCCTAATGAGCCTCAAATAAAGCTCAATAATGCCACGTCAGCGATTTGTTTAAGTTATCACCTATTAGCCGTCGGATCGACGTCTAATCTCGACCATCGGCTGTGCATATGCTGCCTACTCGCCTATTTGTTTGTAGATAGTCAAAACACACCTGGATTGGCCCGGATTGAATCCGAAAGCCACCTAAATGCTGTCATGGACATCCCTACACGACAAGGCTGCAAAGACTACCCAAATAAGGATCTAATGCAGAAAATAAAGCTTGGACATATAAAAGCAATGCACAACCTTCAACAACTCAACCATAATGACTGTGCTTAAATAGAAATCTTTGATTACCCTTAAATAAAATAGTGGATTAGGTGCTTTAAAAAATTTGTACTTGAGCTATTCGATTTTGGTTAGTTAACTTTAATTATGCTAATTGATGCAGGCTCCGATAAGGGGCGCTACAATCTTCAGCTCTTTAGGGTTTCCCTTTGGTCAATAACTAAGATTTAATTATCAATATAGCGTCGTACGACTCAAAAGGACAGCAAACATAAACTATGTCACGCAGTACTAAGAGTCTATGCAGTCAACATAAAACAGGTTTAAGATTTAACAATAAAAGACGCAATAGTATCACGAAAACTAATTTCAGCATATAAGAGATTAAATCACAGCAATAAATATTGATATTTAAAGAAAGGTTTGCATCAGATTTTCGCTAAAAATAGGCTAAGGATTCTTGTTAGGGTTACCAACAGACTAAAGATAATAAATATACTGATTAGGCATATGTTAGAGCTTCAACTAGCGATGAACGGGCGGATTACGGCTGCGAGGCGGAGCGGAGACAATAAAAACAAAATGAAAATGATGCGGATGCGAAGGGAAAAATAAAATAAAGGATAGATAATGCCTGGGTTTTCCCGCCGTGGGTCGATGCGAGGATGCACCGATGATCCCGCACACGGAGCAAGGCCGGACGTTGGGAGAAGCCGGATCCTTCGGAAAAACAAGTCAAGGCCTTCACGAGGCGAAGTCGCGGATGCGGCGAGGGTCGGGGACACGCATCTCTCCCGGAAGCTCTCACGAAGAGGCACAAATTTCAGCAATCATCAAAAATCTGAACTCTTCTTTCTTCATCTTTTTGTAGAGCTAGGGTTTTCTTTTGGATGGCCAAGATCAAAGGGAAATAAGGGGGAATGGTGGGGATTCAATGTGCCAAGAAAGGAAAGGAAAAGAGAGAGAAACAAGGGGAAGAAGAGAGAGAAGAGAAGGGACGGAAGAGGGGGCCGGCTTGGCTTCCGCGCAGACAAGGAGGGGCTGGGCGGGTTGTTCACGGGAAAAGAGAGAAGGGGGGGGACGACATCTCAATGGGAAGCCCTATTGGGCTTAAGATAAGCCCATTTAGCCCTAATTGAAGCCCATATGCTGCCACGTTATCAAATTTGAGTTATTTTGCTATCTAACCGTCGGTTTGGAGACATAATCTCGTCCGTCTATACCCCACAAACACACACACACACCCAGATTTTATTAATAACATGCAGAAAACTCACCCGAGACGACCTGGATTCAATCCGAAAAGCCCTCGGATGAGATCATGGACATCCCCCATGAATTGGGCAAGAACATAAATAGTACTAAGTGCAGAAATTAGGCCATAAACATAGAAAATGGGCCAAAAACTGAAATAAACGGCTACAAGTTCCATATGGATAATGTCCTCCAAGCATAAAATAAAAACGACTGGAAGTAAAGGTCTCTGGCGATGAACTGAAGATGCGGCGATGATCTGATGGTGCTGATCATGCTGCATCAACTCCCCCGGACTAGAAAGAACTCGACTCCGTCGAGTGGATGTCCAGCTGCTGTACGAGGTCGGGCCGCTGTGCTCACAATTGTCGCTCGTCCACCTAGGTACAGTCTGACAATGGCCTGCCTACCCACCGAACAAGGAACCGTCGGAAAACACCGCGGCGGGTAGCAAGCTCTCTGATGTCAACTATCTCCTGTATCTGCTCTGTCTCGTCTTTCTGTGCATCTGAAAAAGGAATCTGTGGCGCTGAAGGCGTATCTGGCCGGTCTCCGTGGAAAGGGAACAACTCTGAGATGTTGAAGATCGGCGAAGTCGGCATATCATCTGGCAAATCCAGTAGGTAAGCATTGGGTCCCAACGCTCGGAGAACGCGGAAAGGCCCAAACTTCCTCTGGCTCAGCTTCCCATAAGAACTTGTGGGAAACCGCTCTCTGCGAAAGTAAACGAGGACCCAGTCCCCTGGCTGAAATGTGCTATCTCGCTTGTGTAAATCTGCGCTTGCCTTATATCTGGCATTGCTTTTCCTCAGTTTCTCAAGCGACTCTCGCTGTACGGTCTTGATGTGTTCAAGGAATTTATCAGCATCAGCACTTGCAGGACCTGTAGGCGGTAAGACAGTTCTATCCAGGAAATGGGGAATAACATGGCCATAGACGATTTCAAAAGGAGTTTTATCTACTGAGCGATTAATTGAACTATTATATGCGAATTCAGCTTGTGGTAAAACTACATCCCACTGTTTCGGTCTTTCACCAGCTAGACATCGAAGCATATCCCCAAGGCTACGGTTGACAACTTCCGTTTGTCCATCAGTTTGATGGTGATACGCGCTACTGTATTGAAGTTTAGTTCCTAGCTTTGACCAAAGAGTACGCCAAAAGTGGCTTAAAAATCTAGTGTCCCTATCAGATGTGAATGACCGTGGAATGCCATACAGACGAACAACTTCCCTAAAGAATAACTCAGCTACATGAGATGCATCAGAAGTTTTCCTACATGGTATGAAATGTGACATTTTAGAAAATCGGTCTACAACCACAAAGATTGAATCGACGCGCCGAAGTGTTCGAGGTAGACCCACAATGAAATCCATGGTGATATCCTCCCAAGGACGAGCAGGGATTGGTAGAGGAATGTAAAGACCTATGTTCTGTTTCCTGCCTTTGAACATTTGACAGGTTCGACATCGTTGCACAAACTTGACGACATCTTTCCTTAAGTGAGGCCAAAAGTAGCGTCGCTCCACTGACTCAATTGTTTTGGTTTGGCCAAAATGACCTCCCAAATTACTTCCGTGCAATTCGTGGATTAGCGTATCTCTAAAAGATTAATTCGGATTTTCCTCAGAGACGGTCCCTTCATGGGTGTTCTGAACAAGACTCTCGCGAAGGGAACTCTCAGGGATGCACAAGCGGGTTCCACGGAACAAGAATCCCTCTTGGACGATATAGGATGCCGTGGGATCAGTGCCCTGTTTCCTGACAGGATTCCCAGATCGGACCGAAGAACGGATCAGTCGCGTACATTGATTTCAGAGCGTCAAAAGAAACAACGACGGGCTGTAAAGTGACTAGCATCAAGCCTCGTCGACTCAAAGCGTCAGCAGCTTTATTCAGGGCTCCAGCCTTATATCTGAGGTTGAACGTGTGCTCTTGCAAGAAATTTAACCACTTAGCATTACGTTGGTTCAAGCTACGCTGAGACTTCAGATAGCGAAGCGCTTCGTGGTCAGAATTGAGCACAAATTCTCTCTGGATCAAGTAATGCCTCCAGTGCTTGAGGGCTTGAACAACTGCGTAAAACTCAATGTCGTATGTCGAGTAATTCAAACGCGCGGCGTTCAGCTTCTCGCTGAAGAATGCGACGGGACGTCCCTCTTGACTAAGGATTGCTCCTATTCCGACGTGAGAGGCATCACAATCAATCTCAAAGACCTTTTCAAAGTTCGGGAGTGCCAAAACTGGATCATTCATCATCTTGGTCTTGATGAGGTCGAAACTCGCTTCAACTTCGGGGGTCCAAAGGAAACCACCCTTCTTCATACAGTTCGTGAGAGGTGCAATGACGGAACTAAAGTTCTTAATGAATCTGCGATAAAAGGACGCTAGACCATGGAACCGTTGCACATCACTAACGTTCTTTGGAACGGGCCATGATTTGATGGATTCGACCTTCTCTGGATCGACCCGTATCCCTTCGGAGCACACGATGTAGCCTAGAAAGGTCAAGCTGTCTATCAGAAAGGTGCACCTCTTCATATGGATGTACAACTTATCTTTCCTTAGCGTTTTCAGGACTTCTCGCAAGTGCTCGACATATTGTTCAGATGTCGTACTATAGATAAGGATGTCATCAAAGTATACGACAACGAACTTTCCTAAGAATGGTCTGAGCACCTGATTCATAAACCTCATAAAGGTACTTGGTGCATTCGATAGACCAAATGGCATTACTAGCCATTCATACAGTCCTTCCCGGGTTTTAAATGCAGTCTTCCATTCGTCACCGGGTCGTACGCGGATCTGATGATAACCGCTACGAAGATCAATTTTCGAACAAGATTTTCGCACCATGTAGCATGTCAAGCATATCATTCAATCGGGGAATCGGAAATCTATACTTGATAGTTATTCGATTGATGGCACGACAATCTATGCACATTCTCCATGTCCCATCCTTCTTGGGAGTTAGGAGTGCAGGTACTGCACATGGACTCATGCTCTCTTGGATTAGTCCCTTTTGCAGTAACTCGGTAACCTGTCGACGCATCTCCTCATATTCAGACGGACTCATTTGGTAGTGAGGAAGGTGAGGTAGCGTTGCTCCTGGGACTAGGTCAACGCAATGTTGAATATCCCGAAGAGGTAGAAGTCCTTCAGGTAGTTTCTATGGGACGAGATCATTGAAGTCTTCAAGTAGGACTCGAACCTCATGAAGAATGCTAGGGCCCTCTGTGGCCTCTTTTGCTGCTAGGAAAAAGATGGCGCGAGATTCTCTGAGCTCGTCCTCGAAGCAAGCTTGTGTCAGCAATGTTGGTAGGGCCTTCGGTTTCTCTGTTGGTAATTTCGGGGTGACGGGTGGGGGCGTCGGCTCACTAGAAATTGGTTTCAGTGGCTCCCTCTGAAGCACTAAGGTGATATTATAGTCATCTTTGCAGAAGGAGTAAGTGTTCTCCTCATCATGTTTTGTCCTTCTGTCGTACTGTCACGGGCGGCCCAACAGAATGTGACAAATGCCCAAGGGCGCCACGTCACACCAAACGGCTTCCTTATACATTTTGTCAATGGTGTATTCGACTAGGCATCGCTCTTTAATAGCGACATCTGATCCTTTCTTAAACCAAGACAAGTTATATGACTTGACCAGCTTCTCTGTCTTGAGCCCTAACTTGTCAACCATGATCTGGGCGACCAAGTTCTCGGTACTGCCACTGTCTATGATGAGGACACAATGCCTCCCCTTTGAGGTACAAGTGGTGTGGAAGGTGTTCCTTCAAACCCATCGATCTGGTTCAGGAGCTTTCGGTGTTGACAAAACACGGTGCATGACTAGTGCATGCGTTGCCTCGTCAGCTTCAGCGACGACATCATGTGTTTCGTCATCCTCCTGATATTCAGCATCTCTAGGATCATCATCATGCCCTTCTTCAGCCATGTTGTTTAGGGTTTCCTCAGTTGGCTCTTCCCTTTCTGTCAGATGGGTCTGAGGTCTCCTTTTTGGGCATTGGGCGATGAGATGTCCTACTTCTCCACACTTAAAGCATTTGTAAGTTGCTACGGGTGGTCGACTCCCTATCGCACTTCGCTCACGACTTGGTTGTTCAACCCGACCAGGGGGTTGATGGGTTCTTGATGGAGTTGTAGTCGGAGTGGGAACAGGTGGGGTGACTCTGGTAGGAGGTACTCCTCTTCCAGCTGAAAGGGCACCTGGGGGTACTCTAGGGGTAACCTCTCTCCTAAAGGCTCGTTGTTGAATCTTCTCAGCCTTGAGAGCTTGCCTAGATGCTTCCATCACAGTGAGGATGGTCTGCATTGCTAGCGCGTTCTGAATTTGATAGCGCAATCCCGAGACGTAGCGTGCAGCCTTCTGTTCATCGCCTTCTGGGATGGCGTTACGAATGGTCAGGATGTCAAACTCTTCAGTGTACTGTACGCTTCGATTGCCTTGTTTCAGGCTAAGGAACCTTTGGTACAGAGAGGTACGGTAGTCAGGAGGAAGGTACTTCAGTCGCATCTTGTCACGCATCTTGGTTCACGTTGCGACCTTTTGTTTCCCTTTCCTGAGGCGACTCGTTTGCAACTCTCGCCACCAAACCAAAGCGGCTCCTTTTAGTTTCGTTGCCACGAGTTTGACTTTTCGATCGCCAAGGAGATATTTCCATTCAAAGAAGTGCTCGACGCTTTCTATCCAGTCAAGGAATGCGTCAGCATCATGGCTTCCCCTAAAGTCATCGATGTCAACTCGGACTCCATAACCTTAGGATTGTTGGAATTGGATCCGCTAATCAGAGTCGCAGCGGAAGCAAAAGAAAGATCCGAAGATCATACGGTGTATGTTTCATTACAATTTCGCTATAAAACAATCTACATGCAAATCTACGATCTTAGCATATGTGCGGACACCCTAGAGGCATACTACGATCTACGGAAGACATGAATGCATCTACTTAGGTGTTTAGATTCATCATACCTTATGGATCTATGATCCGGAGTAGTCGGAACGATGAAGAACCGCACTTGAATCGCAAGAGAAACTGTCGGATAGCACCTTGTCCTTTGCGAATTGAAGAATCCTTGAAATCCCGTCTCTGAGTGCAAGGATTTCGAGCCGACGGAGGAATCCGTTGCGAAGACGATGGCGAGCCACGAGATTTTCTCCTCCTCTTTCTCCTTTCTTCCTTCTCCTTCCTTCCTCTTCCTTCTCCCTTCTTCTTCCTCTCTTTTCCTTGGCTAAAACCACAAAGGAGGAGGACTAGGGGTCGGATTTTTGAAGGGGAGGGAGTAGAACCATTAGGGCCGGCCCTCCCCCCCTATTTCCTTTATAGGGCCGGTCTCCCATGGCTCCAAGGAGCCTAGGGCCGGCCCCTAGGTGGATAGGGATGAGGGGGGTTCGGATTTAGGTCTCCTGGGTGTCTATCGTGAAGCCCGGACGAAAACGCCCTTCACGAAAAGCGGAAAACTGAAAGAGATACTGAGTGAGGTGCGCTACTCGGAATCGAGTTCCGTCAGCGCCTATGAGCTCCTGGAATTATTCCGCTCATTTTAAGATCCATATTCAATGTGTTCTGAGCCATATTTCAGTATTTACCAAAATACCCCTACGGCCCGTAACACACGTGAATTAGGTTCTTAGGTTCCGGGCTTGCGCTTCATCGCGCTACTTCGCATCCAACGTATCCAACTAGGTCGGGGAACAATTCCTATACGCAACGACAGGGTGGAACCTTCAGGGTTCATGAACTCTAGCTGCAACCGGATCCCTGATTAACTGTTCCGGTGACACACCGAAAGTTCCGTTAATCAGCCCTAATCCGATTAACCCGCGTAGCCACCCAGAGTGCGACGCAAGTTGAACTCTAGTGATCCTAAACTTATGTTACTCCCTCGTAACCCTGTTCTCTACTATACTCCGATAATCCTGAGTCCTCCTATTACTGGTGCCATGATATGACTCGGGCGGTGGGGAGCACCGTCAGATCCCGATCGATCATCTGACTAGGGTTTGATGACTTGTCATCTATAACACCACACACCTTCCGGTGCTATGCCTAGCATCCGGAACATCGTCAGTCATACTGACAACCACCAGGCCTGGGTTAACTGTGTGGACAGATTGACTCATCAAACCGCACCCATCCAACATTGGACGTCGGATAACCTGTAGGGATTACATGTCACTCAAGCGCCAGCCGGGTAACCCAACGTACTGTGGTATTGGACTATGGAAGGTCCGCACACGTTGGCACATCAAAGCACCACACAACTGGTTGGCCCAGTGAACATGGTCCCTCAGGGTTAAGGACAGATTAGCTATAGTAGTAAGACGGTTTCTGCACTAGTGTCTGAATCACTGAACTGTGCACCGTCTTGGTTCCTGCTCAATACGATCATCGTGCTTGGTCAGGTGAATGGGAATCACACGTTCCCGTGGTGTAGACTTCACCACATCCTCTATCTGCCAACAGCTTGTTCTCGGTGAAGCGACCGGCATCACCTAAGCTGTGAACTAGTTCTAGGTCTACATAGAACTGGTTGATACAGAAAATCCACGCTAAGGACATACGAGCTACAACAATCTCCCACTTGGCCTAGCGGGGAACAACAGTCTTAACTCCCATGACATCCACGTGCTTCTCAAAAGGCTTGGTCGGTAACGCCTTTGTGAAAGGGTCCGCCATGTTATCTGCAGACGCCATCTGAGTCACTGCAACCTCCCCTCGCTTCTGCAAGTCCCGGATAATGTAGTATTTCCGCTCGATATGCTTGCTCTTCTGGTGATATCTTGGCTCCTTGGATTGTGCTACCGCTCTACTATTGTCACAGTAAAGGACAATAGGATCTTGAGCTCCCGGTACACATCCTAAGTCCGTGAGGAACTTCTTGAGCCACACCGCCTCCTTAGCTGCTTCGCACGCCGCAACGTACTCAGCCTCTGTCGTCGAATCCGCGATGCATCCCTGCTCACGCTCCTCCAACTGACAGCTCCTCCTCCTAATGAAAACACAAACCCTGACGTCGATTTCTTGGATTCCGGATCTGACGCAAAGTCAGAATCCGTATATCCAATCGGCATCAGTTCTTGTGAAGAGTAAACTAACTCATAATCTCTCGTCCTACGGAGATACTTGAGTATACTTTTCACAGCAATCCAGTGCCCTGGACCCGGATTTGATTGATACCTGCCCATCATGCCTACTGCATAGCATATATCTGGTCTCGTGCACTGCATGGCATACATCAGACTCCCTACAGCCGAAGCATAAGGTATCTTCTGCATCTCTGCCCTCTCCTCAGGAGTCTTAGGACCCTGATCCTTGGACAATTTCATTCCATGTCTGAATGGAACCAGTCCTTTCTTGGAGTTGTGCATACTGAATCTGACCAAGATAGTATCTATGTAGGCTGACTGTGACAGCGAGAGAATCTTGTTCTTGCGATCTCGAGTTACCTTGATCCCCAGAACATAACTCGCTTCACCCAGGTCTTTCATGTCAAATTGAGAGGATAACCACACCTTCACTGTAGACAACGTTCCAACATCGTTTCCGATGAGCAGGATATCGTCTACGTAAAGCACTAGAAAAACTACTGCAGTCTTATCGCTCCTTTTATAAACACATGGTTCATCCACGTTCTGCTCAAATCCATAAGACTGGATAGCCTGATCAAAACGCATGTTCCAACTTCTCGATGCTTGCTTCAGTCCATAAATGGACCTTTGCAACTTGCACACCAGACCTTCCTGACCTTTTGCGACAAAGCCTGGAGGCTGAGACATGTAGATGTCTTCTTTTAAATCCCCGTTGAGGAATGCGGTCTTGACGTCCATTTGCCAGATCTCCCAATCATAATGGGCTGCAATGGACAAGAGGATCCGGATAGACTTAAGCATAGCCACTGGCGAAAAGGTTTCGTCATAGTCGATCCTTTCTCGCTGGGTATAACCCTTAGCGACTAGTCTAGCTTTGTAAGTCTCAATGGTACCATCCGGACCTCTTTTCCTTTTGTACACCCACTTACACCCAACATGTTTAATGTTGTGAGGTGGTGTTACAAGTGTCCAGACCGAATTTTGGGACATCGATGTCAGTTCTGCCTCCATGGCTTCCTGCCATGCTGCATGGTCAGTGGATACCATCGCTTCGTCATAGTTCAGAGGATCATTCTCCTGAAACTCTGGATCAACCATAAAGGCTTCTCCAATTTATCTATCAGGAGCACTTGTGGTCCTCCCACTGCGACGAACCTGCGGTGGTTCCATAGGAGTCGATTCTACAGTACCGTTAATCTTAGTGGTAACGGCTCCCACTACGTTTTCTGTCTGCGTACTCCCATCAGTACCAAGCAATTCTTCAAGAACTACTTTACTGATGGGCTTATGGTCTATTAAATAATCCTGCTCCTGGAATACGACGTTCGTCGAGACGACAACCTTTCTATCCTCAGGATCATAAAATAAACCACCCTTTGTCCCTTTTGGATACCCAACGATCAGACATATCTTAGTTTTTGACTCCATCTTATCTCGCATGTCCTTTCGCACATGTGCTGGACAACCCCAAATCCTAAAGTGGTGTAGGCTTGGCTTTCGCTTCAACCACAGCTCCCAAGGAGTTAGGGGTACTGACTTTGATGGAACAAAGTTCAAAGTATATGCTGCCGTCTCTAGGGCATATCCCCAAAAACTAGGTGGCAATGTTGCATAACTCATCATAGTCCGAACCATGTCTAACAAAGTTCGGTTTCTCCTCTCAGATACACCGTTCTGTTGTGGTGTCCCTAGTGCAGTCGACTGGGATACGATCCCATGCTCACGTAGGTACCCAATAAATTCATCCGATAGGTATTCGCCTCCTCGATCCGATCGAAGAGACTTGATACTTTTACCCATCTGCTTTTCTGCTTCAGCTCTGAACTCCTTGAACTTATCAAAGGATTCAGACTTCCGCCGCATTAGGTATATGTATCCAAACCTCGAGTGATCATCCGTGAAGGTGATGAAATACTCGAAGCCTCTTATGGCACGGACACTTATGGGCCCACATACATCAGTGTGTACCAACTTCAATACCTCCTTAGATCTGCTACCTTTGGCTCGGAAAGACCTTTTAGTCATCTTGCCTTCCAGGCAAGACTCACACGTCGGTAGGTCTTCTGAAACATTTGGACTTAAGAGTCCTACCTTAACCAACCTGTGAATCCTGTCTGATGCTATGTGTCCAAGCCTTAGATGCCAAAGGAGTGTTGGATTATCTGAGGGATTTTTCCTTTTAGATGAATTAATCACACAAGCTTCAGTTATGTTATCCTGCTTATGATTGGAGTTAATTACATAGAGACCATTCTGTATCTTTCCCTTACAAACAAAGGAACCATTCAATTTAATTGACACACTAGAAGCATCAAATAAAACTGAAAAACCTTCATTATTCAATAAGGAAACAGAAATTAAATTACGTCTCAAGGACGATACATAAAGTATGTCTCTAAGTAATAAACTTCTTCCATCAAGGAACTGCAAGATGACATCTCCAACTGCTTCAGCCTCTGCCACGGCCTCAGTTCCCATGCTTAGGATTATCTCCCCATCACCCAGTTTTCTTGTCTCCTTGAACCCCTGCAAATTATTGCAAGCATGGTTAGTGGAACTAGAATCCACAATCCATGAGACTGGAGAACAACTGGATGCTACTAGGGATTCCACTATGTTGATTTGAGATATACCTGTCTCAGTCTTCTTGGGAGCCGCGCGGCAGTCGCCCTTCCAGTGCCCCTTCTTGCCGCATCGGAAATATTTTCATTTGGGCTTTGTCGGACCATTCTGCTTGGGAACCTGCAACTGCACCTGGCCCATCTTCACGGGTTTCTTAGACTTTCTTTTCTGAAACTTGCCCTTGGCTTTCAGAGAAGAATTCCGCTTTACGTTCAGGTATTGGTCTCCTGCCTTCATCCCGTCCTCTGCCACCTGGAGCGCCGCTAGGAGCTCTGCGTTAGACATCTCCAACCGGTTAAGGTTGAGTTGGTAACGAAGCTCTCAAACGCTCCTGACAGAGACGTGAGGAAAATGTCGGTCTGGATCTCTGCATCCAAGATGACATCGAAGGAACCTATTGAAGAGTTTTTTATGTTTGTTCTTATCAGTAATAAGTTTGTCCTTATTACTAATTTCTGTTTCTTTGAGGACTTCTATGTAATTCTGTTATTTGGTTATATAAGAGGTTAGGGTTATGAACCCTAACTGTGAGTTTTTTCTCCACATGGTATCAGAGCCCGCGCATGACCCCGACGCCCCGACGCTCGTGCGACCCCGACGACCGCGCGACCCCGACGCCTGGTGACACCCTGCGCGACCCCGACGCTCGGCGACACCTCGCGCGGCCCCGACGACACCCCGTACTGACCTCGCGCCACTCCTGCGACACCCCACTCGCCCCCGCGCCCTCCCGCGCTCCACCTCGAGCCTCCCCCGCGCCCTCCTGCGACACCCCGCGCCACCGCACTCCCCTGCGCCCGTCTACAGCCCCCCCCCCCCCCCAGCCCTCTGCTGCCCCCCCGTGCCCCCTGTGCAGCCCTCTGCTGCCCCCCGTGCCCCCACTGCCCTCTGCTGCCCCCCGCGCCCGTCTACAACCCCCCCCCCCCACAGTCCTCTCCTCCCCCCGTGCCCCCTGTCGCCCCCCCGTGTAGCCCACTGTTTGCTTCATCAGCAAAACAGCGCATTATTGTGTGTTGCAGCATCAGCATGTCAAAACAACGCAAAACAGAGCATTATTGCAGCATCAGCACGTCAAAACAGAGCAAAACAGAGCATTATTGCAGCATCAGCACGTCAAAACAGAGCATTGTGGGGTGTGCTTCATCAGCAAACCAGTCAAAACAGAAAAACAGAGGTCAAGCCAACATGAGAGAAGAAAGAAAAAAAAAAGAAAATAGCAGCACTTTCAGCGTCTCCTGATATTGCCTCTGACGATTGACGATGATTGATCGATTGTTCGACCCTTCTCTTTGTCTGGTCTAATCTCTCCTTGGGATTTTATTTTTGGGGGTGGTGATTCAGTTTTTTTTTGTTTGGGGTGGTACTCTCCGTTTTCCTACTCTCTCGGTTCTTTTTCATCACTCCCTATGGATTCCAAGGTCGCCCCACTTGTTGGCTCTCATGACGGTTTTGCCTGTCGCATTACTACAGTTCTCTTGGATGACAAGAATTTTCTTTCCTGGTCGAACTCTGTTCGTGTCTATCTAGCCGGCCGAGATAAGCTTGCATGGCTTACTGGTGTCTCGAAACCTACCGATGCAGCCGAGTTGTTAAAGTGGACTATCGAAAACTTTCAGATCCTTGGTTGGCTTCAATGCTCGATGGAGCCCAAAATCTATGAGCAGGTCATGCGGTATGATTCCGTTTCTGGTTTATGGTCTGCTCTCCAACGAACTTATGGACACACTCGGGTTGATGCTCGGATTTATGCTGTCTATCGGGAAATCACTGCCGCTACTCAGGGCGATCGTTCTGTTCAAGATTATTTCTCTTTTCTTCAGAGTCGTTTTCTCGAGCTGTCTGATTTAGAGCCATTGAGTGCTTTCCAGGACCCTACTGATGCTGCACTTGCTCGGCGTCGACAGGAGAAAAGGGAGACGTATCAGTTTCTGATGGGACTTCGCTCCGAGTTTGAGGCTATTCGTGTTCAGATTATTGAGATGTCCCCTCTCCCTGATCTTCTTGATGCCTTCTCTCTTGTTGCTGATCAGGAGCGTCGCCTTCGTCTTACTAGTGCTCAGCGGGTACTTGTTTCTCCTTCCGGGGATCTTCCAACTGAGCAGATGGCTCTTGCTTCTGGTTCCCGTCCTCCGCTCTCGCACGCTCGTGGTCGTGGAGGTCGCTCTATGTCTGGTGGGCGTGGTATACCTGGTGGTCGTGGCCCGACTGGTCCTCCCGGTCCTTGTACCTACTGTGGCAAGCAGTTTCATGATCGCTCCAGATGTTTCCAGCTGTACCCCCATCTGCGTACTACCCCCCCACCTGCTTCTCGTTCCCCGACTGTGGCTGCTGCAGATATTTCTAGTTCGTCGACATCTTCTTCTCCGACTCCTGGTGTTTCGGATTTGAGCCAGATGGTCTCGCAAGTGCAGCAGCTGATGAGTCAGCTTCAGCATCTTCAGCATCCGCCTTCTCAGCCCTCAGCATCCACTGCTTCATCCTCAGGTACTTCGTTCGCTTTCCAAGCATCAGGGGTTGATCCCAGTTCTTCACCTTGGGTGATCGACTCTGGTGCAACTGATCACATGACTGGTGAGCTTAGTCTTCTTTCTCATATTGAGCCTTATTGTCAGCAAAATGTGCGCCTTGCTGATGGGTCTGTTACACCGATCCTCAGCAAGGTTTCTGTTCCTCTTTCTTCTGCTGTTAATCTTGATTCGGTTCTGTATGTTCCTAAACTGTCCCTTAATTTGCTATCTGTTAGTCGTTTGACTCATTCTTTGCATTGTTCTGTGACATTCTTTCCTGGTGGATGTGTTTTTCAGGACCTGACTTTGAGGAGGATTTTTGGCACGGGCCGTGAGAAGGATGGGTTATACTTGCTGGACCGACCGCTTGTTCCTCCTGCTGCTGCTGCTCTGCCTGTTACTTCTACTGCTTCTCCTGCTCGCTTATCTACCTCCACGACTGGTGCTCTGTGGCACGCTCGGTTTGGTCATGCTAGTCCCCTCACTGTGGCATCTATCTGTCCTGCGTCCTTTAGTTCTTCTTTTTGTTGTGATGTGTGCGAACTTTGTAAACACACCCGTAGTTCTTATTCTCCATCTCTTAGTCGGTCATCTTCTGTTTTTGAGTTAGTTCACTCTGATGTCTGGGGCCTGTCTCCCGTGACTGCTTATGATGGTTTCTGTTACTATGTTACCTTTATTGATGATTATTCTCGTTGCTGTTGGGTTTATCTTTTGAAGCTCAAGTCTGATGTGTTTACTATGTACTGTCATTTTTCTGCAATGGTTCAAACTCAGTATGGGGCTCGCATACGTGTTCTTCGCTCTGATAATGGTGGTGAGTATACGTCTTGTTTTTTTACTTATCTTGCAGCACAGGGTACTATTCATCAGTTTTCATGTCCCTATACACCTGAGCAAAATGGTGTGGCGGAACGGAAGAATCGTCATCTCTTGAATATTGTTCGATGCATTCTTCGCGGGATGTCGGTTCCTAAGTCTTTCTGGAGTTCTGCTCTTCTTACTGCCGCCTATTTGATCAACCGGACTCCATCACGTTCTCTTGTTGGTAAAACTCCGTTCCATATACTTCATCCTACCCTGCCCCTTTTTCCTATTCCTATGCGCGTTTTTGGCTGTGTGTGTTTTGTCCAAGATCGTCGTCCTTCCCGGACTAAACTTGATGATAAGTCTATTCGCTGTGTCTTTCTTGGTTACTCCTCTGGGGTCAAAGGTTATCGCTGTTTTGACCCCAAATCATGTCGGGTTTATCATTCTATGGATGTGACTTTTCATGAGGACGAGGCATTCTTTCAGGTTCAGTCTTCACCGTTGTCTGCTCCTATGCCATCTACGGTTGCTCAGCCTATGCCTGTCTTTCCTACCACCGGTATGGTGCCTCCTCGCCCGCCTATTATCCAAACCTATCACAGGCGGTCGCATCAGGCTCCGGTTATCCCGCCTAGCCCTCTTACTGTGCCAGAGCCTCCTCCAACGTCAGGTATACCTCCTTCTTCCTCTATCCCTCCTGTTTCTTCTGATGACGTGCCCATTGCTCTTCGCAAGGGTAAGCGTACTTGTGTTACTGATCATCCTTTGGCGAGTGTTGTCTCTTATCAAGGCCTTTCCCATGCATATCATGCTTATCTCATTGCCACAGACTCTATTCGCATTCCTCATTCTACCACTGAGGCTCTACGTAATCCTGAGTGGGTAAAAGCTATGGATGCTGAAATGTCTGCCTTGCGCCAGAATGGAACTTGGGCTTTGGTTCCTCTTCCCCTTGGGAAGCGTACTGTTGGGTGCAAGTGGGTCTACACTGTCAAGTATCGTGCTGATGGTTCTCTTGAGCGTTACAAAGCCAGGCTTGTTGCTCGCGGTTTTACTCAGACTGCTGATGAGTTTGGAGCTACCTTTGCGCCTGTTGCTAAGTTGACAAGTGTTCGTCTACTGCTTTCCCTTGCTGCTAGCCACTCTTGGCCGCTTCATCAGCTTGATATCAAGAACGCTTTTCTGTATGGTCATCTCGCCGAGGAGATATATATGGACCCTCCTCCAGGGTACCATCTTCAGGGGGAGTATTCGGGAAGAGTTTGTTGCTTAATCAAGTCCCTTTACGGCTTGAAGCAGTCTCCTAGGGCTTGGTTTGAGCGCTTTAGTACTGTGATTCTTCGTATTGGCTTCACTCGATGTTATACTGATCCAACCTGCTTTATTAAGATCATTGCAGAGGGTCGACGTGTTATTGTTCTGGTATACGTTGATATTATTCTTACAGGGGATGATGCAGCTGGGATCACTGCCGTCAAGAATACTCTTCAGGTTACCTTCGAAGTAAAGGACCTTGGTCCTCTTCGTTACTTTCTGGGAATTGAGATAGCTCGCTCTCGCCAGGGTATCTCTATCTCTCAACGGAAGTATACACTTGACCTTTTGCATGATACTGGTCTTCTTGGGTATCGACCGGCTCGTACACCGATGGATGCTAATCATCGTCTTCATGCGGAATTCGGCAATCTTCTTTCTGATCCAAGTTCCTATCAGCATCTTGTTGGTCGTTTGATTTATCTAACTCATACTCGGCCTGATATCAGCTTTGCAGTTAGTGTGGTAAGTCAGTTTATGCATGCTCCCCAAACATCCCATCTGGCGGCTGCAATTCGAATTTTACGTTATCTTAAAGCTGCTCCTGGCCTTGGGCTTTTTTATCGGGCCCAGGATGGATCCAAGTTATCGTGTTATACTAACTCAGATTATGCTGGTTCCCTTACCGACCGTCGTTCTACTTCTAGCGTCTGCACATTTTATGGTGAGCATCTTATTTCATGGAAGAGTAAAAAGCAGCATGTTGTCTCTCGATCTTCTGCGGAGGCTGAGTATCGTGCTATGGCACATGGGACCACAGAGTTGATTTGGTTACATTCCCTTTTATCAGAGCTTGAATTTCCTACGTCAGGTTGTTCGACTCTTTTTTGTGATAATCAGTCAGCAATTCTGCTTGCTTCTGACTCTGTTCTTCATGAGCGGACCAAGCATATTGAGGTTGATATTCATTTCCTCCGAGATCATGTTCGGTCTGGTACCAATACTCCAGTGTTCATTCGATCTGCTGACCAGATTGCTGATGCGTTTACCAAGGCTGTTGGACCTACTCGTCTTCTACCTACTATTTCCAAGCTGGGCATGTCTGACGTCTTTGCTCCAGCTTGAGGGGGAGTATTGAAGAGTTTTTTATGTTTGTCCTTATCAGTAATAAGTTTGTCCTTATTACTAATTTCTGTTTCTTTGAGGACTTCTATGTAATTCTGTTATTTGGTTATATAAGAGGTTAGGGTTATGAACCCTAACTGTGAGTTTTTTCTCCATAGAACCAAGCTCGTTCACATAGCCAAACAATTTCAGCATATGATCCCGAACTAAAGTCCCCTCTGCCATCTTCGTGGACACCAATTTCTTGATTGTCAGGTAACGAGTTACCCGACTACGACCCTCGAACATTTCCTTTAGGTAGAACATCATGTCTGAAGCAAAAGCCATGTCTTCGACTTGCTTCTGAAGGACGGTCTGCAAGGATGCCACTATGTAGCACTTGCACATCTCATCTGCATCTAGCCAGTCTTTCCATTTCTTTAACTGGGCCTCAGTTGCATCTGGTCCCGGCATGGCCGGTTGAGGGGTACTTAGAGCAATTGTGTGTTTGCCAACCCTTAGGACGAGCATCAGGTTACGCTTCCAGTCCTCGTAGTTTGGTCCCGTAAGTTTGTTATCATTAAGTATGGAGGCAAGGGGGTCGAGCTTGGTCATGATTTCTGTAAACAATGGTTTAAAGCAATAGTTAGGGTCTACTACAATCTATTTCATGGAATTTAGAAATAGATAATGTCTACTCCAGCCGCTATGTCTTCACCACCTCAAGTGGAGACATCTAGGAATCTAAATTCCCTGGGCTGGAGCACTGAGACTATCGGCCCTGAATTGGAGACAGCATCTCGGTGAGAGCATGCAACCGCTTCTGCCAACGGGGTTTTTACGACCCAGTCTTTATCAGAATTACCCATGGTAAACTGAAAGACCTCCCAGTATCCTTTTGGCCAGCTTTATGTGACCCGCGTGCGCAGCAACAGCGGCTTCACACAAGCTTACGGATGCTTCCCACAAATCTAGGTGGTGTCGGCAGGGGGGTTCATAGGCTCCCGCGGTGCAGGATAAAACCGTCACCCACTGCCACCGGCATCCTCCATGTCCCGAAGGAAACCACTAGGCGAACCAGCATGGAAGGAAACACAGCTCTCACCCGGTGGGAATATCGAACTGCGTACCTCCCACCTAGACCCTTAGCCGGTTGATTGTGGAGGCCAGGGGCTCCCCTTTGGAGGGAACCTCTTACACATCCCTTCTTTATGAGGTTTTATGCATATCTAGAAAGGTCACGACCTCCTAGACATAGACCCTGGTCTACCGTGCTCCCACTAGGATTACAAACCCTCCGCAAAGCATTAGTATCCTCGGAAAATATCATAGTCACTACCTTGAGTACTCAGCTTTCGCCTTTCTTGCAAGGATCGCATTACATAGATTCCAAGGATCCCGATACTTCACTAGTTTGCCCATAATCCTAAGATCTGGAGCCTAGCCTAAGGTCAACATGGAAAGGACTCCCACTACGATGACGCCTCGTTCACAATTTGATGCCTGATGTCATAGTAGACCTCATCTCATTACAGGTTTCGATGCTGGCCAAATAGGGACATCCGATAACTTCCGCCGGACCTCAACCTAATGGTGGCATAACCAAATCGTGATGAGTTCATACTACCATCAAACGTCATCTAGAAACGGGTATCACACAGTGAAATCCTAACCTAACTTGGTCGCTAGGACCACGTGGGGAAAAGGCATCCCACTAGGGTTATCATACTTCTTATAGAGACATTAGTTAATTATCTTTAAACAAATCTAACACTGCGTCTATCTCGGTGCACAGTACTTGGCTGCCTGAACTACCACGAGGGCGGTTACCGCCTTTCCTTTTAGCTAGCCACCGGATTCGCACGTGTTAGAACCATTTAGAGACACCGATGAATCCATAAGCTTAGTACTAACCCTAAGCCTGATCTAGAGACTAACTCACAAGCAAGATAGATAATCACATTATCATCGGGGTTTTCTAAATACTGAATAAAGAGAAACAACAGAAAAATATCTAAACTGAATCAAGTCCAGGGTCCGACCCCTGAACCTGAATAGCACAGCCAAGATATCCCGCTCTTCCGTTCTGCACGATCTCTGACGACGATCCCCTTCATCGCCAACGTGCACGCTTTCGCCGGGTCTTTGCACGCCATGGTACCGCTTGCCCGAACCGTGGATGAAGCATCCACTACAAAAAAAACAGTTATTACCGACGGACACTATCCGTCGGTAATATTAAAATTTTGTCGGTAATATTCTATAGCGACGGAAGGTATTTCCGTCGCTTGCTGTCGGGAAAGAAGGCGTCGGGGAAAACAATACGACGGACCAAATATTACCGTCGGTAATAATAATTAATACCGACGGTAATATTAACGCCGTCGGTAATATTTAATCAATTTAAAACTAATATAATTTAGTATTGCCGACGAAATATAAGAATCCGTCGGTAATATATAACCATTTTACCGATGGGTATATTTCATACTGTCGGTAATAATATATATATTACCGACACATATATATATTACCCGTCGGTAATAATATATATATTACCGACCAAATTCATATAACCGTCGGTAATACTATATATATTACCGACGGATATTATATGCCGTCGGCAAATCATTAATAATTTAAAAAAAATAAAAATATTATTACCGACGGAATAATTAATTTCCGTCGGTAATAAGTATTTTTTTTTTTTTAATAAATTTACCTAAATAATGTTATTTAATTCCTGTGATTCAATACCACAATATATTACCACAATTTATCAAATATTACCACAATTTATAAAATATTACCTAAATTGATAAAAAATTACAGCAAATTATCAAATATTACCACAGTTCTCGGCCGACAATTATAGACAAGAACAAAAAATAACCATATATTACAAAATAATATTTACACAATCCAGAACTGAGATATGATACATGTCCTATCTCAACCACCCCCGCCCGCCACCAACGCCGGTGCTCTCATCGAACCCCTGACGCCGCCCTATCTCAACCACGCCCGCCCACCACCAACGCTGGTGCTCTCATCGATCCCCTGACGCCGCCCTGCTCCTGCAATTAACATGTATTTGTTAAAAAAATGGTTTATATCTATAACTGAGTTTAAGCGTTAAAAAATGATAAGTTAGCGTGTTTCGATTTTGAAATAGGTTTGGATTCGATCCGATCGTAGAATTATCGGCATCCGATAATTCGAACTTGGAATTATTCCGTATTTCAGACTTGCGAGCGGGTTCTAATTGGATATTTGACCAATTTACGCTCCGATTCACCGATTTAGAGTCTAAGTGTTGAAAAATCATAACTTAGCGTGTTTCGGATATCAAATAGCTAGGTTTGGATTCGATCGGATCGTCATCGGATCGGCATTCGATAATTCGAACTTGGAATTATTCCGAATTTCGGACTTGCGAGCGGGTTCTAATTGGATATTTGACCAATTTACGCTCCGATTCACCGATTTAGAGTCTAAGTGTTGGAAAATCATAAGTTAGCGTGTTTCGGATATAAAATAGGTTTGGATTCGATCGGATCGTCATCGGCTCGGCATCCGATAATTCGAACTTGGAATTATTCCGTATTTCGGACTTGCGAGCGGGTTCTAATTAGATATTTGACCAATTTACGCTCCGATTCACCGATTTAGAGTCTAAGTGTTGGAAAATCATAAGTTAGCGTGTTTCGGATATAAAATAGGTTTGGATTCGATCGGATCGTCATCGGCTCGGCATCCGATAATTCGAACTTGGAATTATTCCGTATTTCGGACTTGCGAGCGGGTTCTAATTGGATATTTGACCAATTTACGCTCCGATTCACCGATTTAGAGTTTAAGTGTTGGAAAATCATAAGTTAGCGTGTTTCGGATATGAAATAGGTTTGGATTCGATCCGATCGTCATCGGATCGGCATCCGGTAATTCGAAGTTGGAATTATTCCGTATTTCGGACTTGCGAGCGGGTTCTAATTGGATATTTGACCAATTTACGCTCCGATTCACCGATTTAGAGTCTAAGTGTTGGAAAATCATAAGTTAGCGTGTTTCGGATATAAAATAGGTTTGGATTCGATCGGATCGTCATCGGCTCGGCATCCGATAATTCGAACTTGGAATTATTCCGTATTTCGGACTTGCGAGCGGGTTCTAATTGGATATTTGACCAATTTACGCTCCGATTCACCGATTTAGAGTCTAAGTGTTGGAAAATCATAAGTTAGCGTGTTTCGGATATAAAATAGGTTTGGATTCGATTGGATCGTCATCGGCTCGGCATCCGATAATTCGAACTTGGAATTATTCCGTATTTCGGACTTGCGAGCGGGTTCTAATTGGATATTTGACCAATTTACGCTCCGATTCACCGATTTAGAGTCTAAGTGTTGGAAAATCATAAGTTAGCGTGTTTCGGATATAAAATAGGTTTGGATTCGATCGGATCGTCATCGACTCGGCATCCGATAATTCGAACTTGGAATTATTCCGTATTTCGAACTTGCGAGCGGGTTCTAATTGGATATTTGACCAATTTACGCTCCGATTCACCGATTTAGAGTCTAAGTGTTGGAAAATCATAAGTTAGCGTGTTTCGGATATAAAATAGGTTTGGATTCGATCGGATCGTCATCGGCTCGGCATCCGATAATTCGAACTTGGAATTATTCCGTATTTCGGACTTGCGAGCGGGTTCTAATTGGATATTTGACCAATTTACGCTCCGATTCACCGATTTAGAGTTTAAGTGTTGGAAAATCATAAGTTAGCGTGTTTCGGATATAAAATAGGTTTGGATTCGATTGGATCGTCATCGGCTCGGCATCCGATAATTCGAACTTGGAATTATTCCGTATTTCGGACTTGCGAGCGGGTTCTAATTGGATATTTGACCAATTTACGCTCCGATTCACCGATTTAGAGTCTAAGTGTTGGAAAATCATAAGTTAGCGTGTTTCGGATATAAAATAGGTTTGGATTCGATCGGATCGTCATCGGCTCGGCATCCGATAATTCGAACTTGGAATTATTCCGTATTTCGGACTTGCGAGCGGGTTCTAATTGGATATTTGACCAATTTACGCTCCGATTCACCGATTTAGAGTCTAAGTGTTGGAAAATCATAAGTTAGCGTGTTTCGGATATAAAATAGGTTTGGATTCGATCGGATCGTCATCGGATCGGCATTCGATAATTCGAACTTGGAATTATTCCGAATTTCGGACTTGCGAGTGGGTTCTAATTGGATATTTGACCAATTTACGCTCCGATTCACCGATTTAGAGTCTAAGTGTTGGAAAATCATAAGTTTTCGGATATAAAATAGGTTTGGATTCGATCGGATCGTCATCGGCTCGGCATCCGATAATTCGAACTTGGAATTATTCCGTATTTCGGACTTGCGAGTGGGTTCTAATTGGATATTTGACCAATTTACGCTCCGATTCACCGATTTAGAGTCTAAGTGTTGGAAAATCATAAGTTAGCGTGTTTCGGATATGAAATAGGTTTGGATTCGATCCGATCGTCATCGGATCGGCATCCGGTAATTCGAAGTTGGAATTATTCCGTATTTCGGACTTGCGAGCGGGTTCTAATTGGATATTTGACCAATTTACGCTCCGATTCACCGATTTAGAGTCTAAGTGTTGGAAAATCATAAGTTAGCGTGTTTCGGATATAAAATAGGTTTGGATTCGATCGGATCGTCATCGGCTCGGCATCCGATAATTCGAACTTGGAATTATTCCGTATTTCGGACTTGCGAGCGGGTTCTAATTGGATATTTGACCAATTTACGCTCCGATTCACCGATTTAGAGTCTAAGTGTTGGAAAATCATAAGTTAGCGTGTTTCGGATATGAAATAGGTTTGGATTCGATCCGATCGTCATCGGATCGGCATCCGGTAATTCGAAGTTGGAATTATTCCGTATTTCGGACTTGCGAGCGGGTTCTAATTGGATATTTGACCAATTTACGCTCCGATTCACCGATTTAGAGTCTAAGTGTTGGAAAATCATAAGTTAGCGTGTTTCGGATATAAAATAGGTTTGGATTCGATCGGATCGTCATCGGCTCGGCATCCGATAATTCGAACTTGGAATTATTCCGTATTTCGGACTTGCGAGCGGGTTCTAATTGGATATTTGACCAATTTACTCTCCGATTCACCGATTTAGAGTCTAAGTGTTGGAAAATCATAAGTTAGCGTGTTTCGGATATAAAATAGGTTTGGATTCGATCGGATCGTCATCGGCTCGGCATCCGATAATTCGAACTTGGAATTATTCCGTATTTCGGACTTGCGAGCGGGTTCTAATTGGATATTTGACCAATTTACGCTCCGATTCACCGATTTAGAGTCTAAGTGTTGGAAAATCATAAGTTAGCGTGTTTCGGATATAAAATAGGTTTGGATTCGATCGGATCGTCATCGGCTCGGCATCCGATAATTCGAACTTGGAATTATTCCGTATTTCGGACTTGCGAGCGGGTTCTAATTGGATATTTGACCAATTTACGCTTCGATTCACCGATTTAGAGTCTAAGTGTTGGAAAATCATAAGTTAGCGTGTTTCGGATATGAAATAGGTTTGGATTCGATCCGATCGTCATCGGATCGGCATCCGATAATTCGAAGTTGGATTTATTCCGTATTTCGGACTTGCGAGCGGGTTCTAATTGGATATTTGACCAATTTACGCTCCGATTCACCGGTTTAGAGTCTAAGTGTTGGAAAATCATAAGTTAGCGTGTTTCGGATATGAAATAGGTTTGGATTCGATCCGATCGTCATCGGATCGGCATCCGGTAATTCGAAGTTGGAATTATTCCGTATTTCGGACTTGCGAGCGGGTTCTAATTGGATATTTGACCAATTTACGCTCCGATTCACCGATTTAGAGTCTAAGTGTTGGAAAATCATAAGTTAGCGTGTTTCGGATATAAAATAGGTTTGGATTCGATCGGATCGTCATCGGCTCGGCATCCGATAATTCGAACTTGGAATTATTCCGTATTTCGGACTTGCGAGCGGGTTCTAATTGGATATTTGACCAATTTACGCTTCGATTCACCGATTTAGAGTCTAAGTGTTGGAAAATCATAAGTTAGCGTGTTTCGGATATGAAATAGGTTTGGATTCGATCCGATCGTCATCGGATCGGCATCCGATAATTCGAAGTTGGATTTATTCCGTATTTCGGACTTGCGAGCGGGTTCTAATTGGATATTTGACCAATTTACGCTCCGATTCACCGGTTTAGAGTCTAAGTGTTGGAAAATCATAAGTTAGCGTGTTTCGGATATGAAATAGGTTTGGATTCGATCCGATCGTCATCGGATCGGCATCCGGTAATTCGAACTTGGAATTATTCCGTATTTCGGACTTGCGAGCGGGTTCTAATTGGATATTTGACCAATTTACGCTCCGATTCACCGGTTTAGAGTCTAAGTGTTGGAAAATCATAAGTTAGCGTGTTTCGGATATGAAATAGGTTTGGATTCGATCCGATCGTCATCGGATCGGCATCCGGTAATTCGATGTTGGAATTATTCCGTATTTCGGACTTGCGAGCGGGTTCTAATTGGATATTTGACCAATTTACGCTCCGATTCACCGGTTTAGAGTCTAAGTGTTGGAAAATCATAAGTTAGCGTGTTTCGGATATGAAATAGGTTTGGATTCGATCCGATCGTCATCGGATCGGCATCCGGTAATTCGAACTTGGAATTATTCCGTATTTCGGACTTGCGAGCGGGTTCTAATTGGATATTTGACCAATTTACGCTCCGATTCACCGATTTAGAGTCTAAGTGTTGGAAAATCATAAGTTAGCGTGTTTCGGATATAAAATAGGTTTGGATTCGATCGGATCGTCATCGGCTCGGCATCCGATAATTCGAACTTGGAATTATTCCGTATTTCGGACTTGCGAGCGGGTTCTAATTGGATATTTGACCAATTTACGCTTCGATTCACCGATTTAGAGTCTAAGTGTTGGAAAATCATAAGTTAGCGTGTTTCGGATATGAAATAGGTTTGGATTCGATCCGATCGTCATCGGATCGGCATCCGATAATTCGAAGTTGGATTTATTCCGTATTTCGGACTTGCGAGCGGGTTCTAATTGGATATTTGACCAATTTACGCTCCGATTCACCGGTTTAGAGTCTAAGTGTTGGAAAATCATAAGTTAGCGTGTTTCGGATATGAAATAGGTTTGGATTCGATCCGATCGTCATCGGATCGGCATCCGGTAATTCGAACTTGGAATTATTCCGTATTTCGGACTTGCGAGCGGGTTCTAATTGGATATTTGACCAATTTACGCTCCGATTCACCGGTTTAGAGTCTAAGTGTTGGAAAATCATAAGTTAGCGTGTTTCGGATATGAAATAGGTTTGGATTCGATCCGATCGTCATCGGATCGGCATCCGGTAATTCGATGTTGGAATTATTCCGTATTTCGGACTTGCGAGCGGGTTCTAATTGGATATTTGACCAATTTACGCTCCGATTCACCGGTTTAGAGTCTAAGTGTTGGAAAATCATAAGTTAGCGTGTTTCGGATATGAAATAGGTTTGGATTCGATCCGATCATCATCGGATCGGCATCCGGTAATTCGAACTTGGAATTATTCCGTATTTAAAAGAAAAACAGAGGCTACATCATTACCATGAGAGAGAGAGTGACCATTTACGATTCGATTTACCGATTTATAGTCTAAGTGTTGGAAAATCATAAGTGTGATAATATGATCTAAACTCAAATTAGTAAGATTCATATTTTTTGCTAATATTATAAAGATTAGTAAGTACCTGATCATGAGGATGAGCCACCGCTAGACCGGCTTATGAATTCATTAAATTTACGCTCCAGTTCCCTGCGAGCTTCTCTTTCCTCATCGAGGGCCTTCTTCTCCGCCTCAACCCTCTGCTCGAGGGCCTGCCTCTGCTCTCGCTCCGCCTCCATCCTCTGCTCGAGGGCCTGCCTCTGCTCTCGCTCCGCGTCTAGCGCAGACTGCAGCTGAGTGATAGCACCGGTCTGGGTGTCCCGTGCCCTCGAGCGCATACCCTCTCGTCCAAAGTAGGAGGAGGGCGTGACTCCAAGGCCCGTACAGAGGACACGGCCGTGCGTGGCAGGTCTCAGCACAGTATCCATCGCTGAGTCGACAGATACTGAGCTGGAGGAGGAGCCGGCCTCGCCCGACGGGGTCACCATAAGTCGCATCCTCTCCTATATAAAAACAACCAATGATATTCAATGATATTTTATGGCATATGTATAAGAATATATTAACAGTAATTTAATTACTTACCACTTGCGAGGCAACCCTGTCGTCCAGAAATGCCCCATCGATACGCCGCCTCCTAGAGGCCTCAAAAAGGTCAATCCTATTAGGCTCGTGGCCCAAGGACTGTGTCTGTTGGACATATAAAATAAATAGACGAGTTAATATAACATGTATAGAGCTTTAAATAATAACAATGTTTGTATCATTTACCAGCTGCTGGGCAAGCTGGGGCATGGAGGTCCTCCCCTTCACTGGAGCAGGTGTCGTCGAGGCACTTCTATTCTGCTTGCCTATAGCAGATTTATTCTGTGCAATCGATTAAATTTTGAAACATCAATACAAATTTTTAGTATAACATTAAAACAAGTACGAATCAACAAAATTATAATTATACCTGAAAGTTAGGGGTGGCCCAGTGAGCGACCAAAAACTGTAGAATGTGTAGCGGTGGCGCGTCTCTCGTCCCAGCCGCAGCCTGTACCTCCTCAGCCGGCTGGCCGACCAAGTAACCGTAGAGCTTGTAGAGCTCGTGACGGTAATCCCTGTACCGCTCACCCATCGTCTTCCACAAGTCCTCCCGATGGGTGTCGGTTTCCATGTTCTCCCATTTAAATTTCTCCTGTAAAATCAATTTAGAAACAAGTCATTCTATCAAATCAAATTATAAAGAAGTACGATATTATTCTAAAATGCTTTAATGAAACTAACGTACCAAAAACTGCTGATACATCCTCTCCTTATAGGATGCATCAATGTTCTTCCACCCCCTTAACCCCACAATCGGGGCATTCCTCTCCTCCCGTACTATCATGCCGACCCACGTGGCGGCGTCAGAAGCGTGCTCGCCCACAAAGGTATGGCCGCTCCACTGTAGGGACAGCGGCTCGCGTAAGGCCGACAAGCGCCGGGCCGTCGTCACGCCCCGGTCGCCTACGTACCTGGTCGACCCTGCAAATAAAATATACATCAGTACTGAAGAAGTATTTACAACATGTATAAAACTTTAGATCTAAACATTACCTGTGGGCGTAGACGCTGCAGCCGAGTGCTGAGCACTGCTCGAAGCTCCGGAGGCTGTGACCACAGCAGGAGCTGGTGTGGAGAGAGGAACAGCACTACCAGATCCGGACGGCTCAGCCTCGGACCCTGGGGTGGCAGCCGGAGCGCTCTGAGCTACCCCACCCCTGCCTCTGCCTCTGCCTCTACGAACATATGACCGTGATGCCATCTGAAACAATTTAATTTACATATGAAACAGTAAGATTTAAGATTTACATATGAAACAATATGAAACAGTTTGATTTATATATGAAACAGTATGATTTACATATGAAACAATATAAAACAATATGAACCCGCTCGCAATATGAAACAATATGAAACAATATGAAACAGCTAGACTCTAAATCGGTTAATCGGATCGTAAAGTGGTCAAATATCCAATTAGAACCCGCTCGGAAGTCCGAAATACGGAATATAATTCCAAGTTTGAATTATCGGATGCCGATCCGATGACGATCGGATCGAATCCAAACCTATTTTATATCCGAAACACGCTAACTTATGATTTTCCAACACTTAGACTCTAAATCGGTGAATCGGAGCGTAAATTGGTCAAATATCCAATTAGAACCCGCTCGCAAGTCCGAAATACGGAATAATTCCAACATCGAATTACCGGATGCCGATCCGATGACGATCGGATCGAATCCAAACCTATTTCATATCCGAAACACGCTAACTTATGATTTTCCAACACTTAGACTCTAAACCGGTGAATCGGAGCGTAAATTGGTCAAATATCCAATTAGAACCCGCTCGCAAGTCCGAAATACGGAATAATTCCAACTTCGAATTACCGGATGCCGATCCGATGACGATCGGATCGAATCCAAACCTATTTCATATTCGAAACACGCTAACTTATGATTTTCCAACACTTAGACTCTAAACCGGTGAATCGGAGCGTAAATTGGTCAAATATCCAATTAGAACCCGCTCGCAAGTCCGAAATACGGAATAAATCCAACTTCGAATTATCGGATGCCGATCCGATGACGATCGGATCGAATCCAAACCTATTTCATATCCGAAACACGCTAACTTATGATTTTCCAACACTTAGACTCTAAATCGGTGAATCGGAGCGTAAATTGGTCAAATATCCAATTAGAACCCGCTCGCAAGTCCGAAATACGGAATAATTCCAACTTCGAATTACCGGATGCCGATCCGATGACGATCGGATCGAATCCAAACCTATTTCATATCCGAAACACGCTAACTTATGATTTTCCAACACTTAGACTCTAAACCGGTGAATCGGAGCGTAAATTGGTCAAATATCCAATTAGAACCCGCTCGCAAGTCCGAAATACGGAATAAATCCAACTTCGAATTATCGGATGCCGATCCGATGACGATCGGATCGAATCCAAACCTATTTCATATCCGAAACACGCTAACTTATGATTTTCCAACACTTAGACTCTAAATCGGTGAATCGGAGCGTAAATTGGTCAAATATCCAATTAGAACCCGCTCGCAAGTCCGAAATACGGAATAATTCCAACTTCGAATTACCGGATGCCGATCCGATGACGATCGGATCGAATCCAAACCTATTTCATATCCGAAACACGCTAACTTATGATTTTCCAACACTTAGACTCTAAACCGGTGAATCGGAGCGTAAATTGGTCAAATATCCAATTAGAACCCGCTCGCAAGTCCGAAATACGGAATAAATCCAACTTCGAATTATCGGATGCCGATCCGATGACGATCGGATCGAATCCAAACCTATTTCATATCCGAAACACGCTAACTTATGATTTTCCAACACTTAGACTCTAAACCGGTGAATCGGAGCGTAAATTGGTCAAATATCCAATTAGAACCCGCTCGCAAGTCCGAAATACGGAATAAATCCAACTTCGAATTATCGGATGCCGATCCGATGACGATCGGATCGAATCCAAACCTATTTCATATCCGAAACACGCTAACTTATGATTTTCCAACACTTAGACTCTAAATCGGTGAATCGGAGCGTAAATTGGTCAAATATCCAATTAGAACCCGCTCGCAAGTCCGAAATACGGAATAATTCCAACATCGAATTACCGGATGCCGATCCGATGACGATCGGATCGAATCCAAACCTATTTCATATCCGAAACACGCTAACTTATGATTTTCCAACACTTAGACTCTAAACCGGTGAATCGGAGCGTAAATTGGTCAAATATCCAATTAGAACCCGCTCGCAAGTCCGAAATACGGAATAATTCCAACTTCGAATTACCGGATGCCGATCCGATGACGATCGGATCGAATCCAAACCTATTTCATATCCGTAACACGCTAACTTATGATTTTCCAACACTTAGACTCTAAACCGGTGAATCGGAGCGTAAATTGGTCAAATATCCAATTAGAACCCGCTCGCAAGTCCGAAATACGGAATAAATCCAACTTCGAATTATCGGATGCCGATCCGATGACGATCGGATCGAATCCAAACCTATTTAATATCCGAAACACGCTAACTTATGATTTTCCAACACTTAGACTCTAAATCGGTGAATCGGAGCGTAAATTGGTCAAATATCCAATTAGAACCCGCTCGCAAGTCCGAAATACGGAATAATTCCAACTTCGAATTACCGGATGCCGATCCGATGACGATCGGATCGAATCCAAACCTATTTCATATCCGAAACACGCTAACTTATGATTTTCCAACACTTAGACTCTAAACCGGTGAATCGGAGCGTAAATTGGTCAAATATCCAATTAGAACCCGCTCGCAAGTCCGAAATACGGAATAAATCCAACTTCGAATTATCGGATGCCGATCCGATGACGATCGGATCGAATCCAAACCTATTTCATATCCGAAACACGCTAACTTATGATTTTCCAACACTTAGACTCTAAATCGGTGAATCGGAGCGTAAATTGGTCAAATATCCAATTAGAACCCGCTCGCAAGTCCGAAATACGGAATAATTCCAACTTCGAATTATCGGATGCCGATCCGATGACGATCCGATCGAATCGAAACCTATTTCATATCCGAAACACGCTAACTTATGATTTTCCAACTCTTAGACTCTAAATCGGTGAATCGGTCGGATCGTAAATCGGTGAAACGGTATGATTGACATATGAAACGGTATGATTTACATATGAATCGGTGAAACAGTATGATTTAAATATGAAACAATTTGATTTACATACGGTCTAGTCATTTTCTGTCTCATCTCTGTCACTCTCATCGCTTCCCTCTTCTATTATTTGATCTGCATTCGCTGTCCAGTTTATATTGTCGACATCTTCATTTTCGTCGTGCACTGCGTCGACAATGATTATCTCATCATTCTGGTATGCATCCAAATCATCATCGACGACCCCCGCATCCTTGTCTCCCATGTCGTAAAAATCTCTGGGTGGTGACCTGACTACAATTTGCCAACCTGGAGAGGTATTATCCGGTGCATAAAATATCTGTTGCGCTTGAGAGGCAAGAATGAATGGATCTTCATATTGGGTATTCAATCTCTTGGCAGTGTTGATGCTGATAAAACCGTATTTGTCGACATTATAACCAGTCCCGCGATTATTAACATCATACCAATCGCATTTGAATAATACGATCCGATTTTGGCCAAGGAATTTAATCTCGAGAATCTCGTTGAGGACGCCGTAGAAGTCGATATTTTCTAATTCTTCTTGCTCACCGTTGACGACAACCCCACTATTTTGGGTTCTTCGTGATTTTTCACTATCTTTCGTCCGAAATCTATAACCGTTCACGATATAACCATCGTACGATATTGCGTCTTGCAAAGGACTACAAGATAAGCGCCAGAGATCCTCATTCATCAGCGGATCGTGGTTGTCGTGCAGCTCCTGTGCCTATAATAACCACACGACATTCATGATATGAACACATAATTATTGTTCGGTAATGGATGTCAATGAAATTCAGTAATGATGTGAATACTTACGTGTTTCTCGAACCACGATGGGAATTCACGATCATGAATTTGGGGAGCATTTCGAATACCCCGATTATTAATGATGGCTTTATGCTTCCTGTTTTACCGGTTATGAATTAGATTATAATTAGCACATATACTTAATGAATGGACTGAAAGAATGAGTAAATGATCGTAAAATGCTTACTCAATGAATGGCCACACTTCATCACATTGGCGCAACACATACATATGTGCCTGTTGAATCTCATCTACAGACAATCGACGGGTTTTGCCTCCTCCTACAGGTCTACCCATTTCGGCAAATATAGACAGACCCCCATCGAAGTCTATTGGACCACCGTCATAGTTCCGCTCAAGTTGATTGAATCGCGTGTCTATACCATGTAGGTATCTTGAGCAGAATGTTAGACATTCTTCTGCTAGGTATCTTTCAGCAATTGATCCCTCCGGACGACTTTTATTACGAACATATGATTTCAATGTTCGCAAGTACCTAATTTGAGAAAAAAATATTTGTATGAATATATCAAGAACGATCAAATACATTGTGCGAATGAGACGAGACGATTACCTCTCGATAAAATACATCCACCGGTAATGAACTGGGCCGCCGAGTTTGGCCTCATTTGCCAAGTGAACGGTCAAATGCACCATGACATCAAAGAATGAAGATGGAAATATCATCTCTAACTTGCACAATGTGAGCGCAATATCCCTCTCCATCTGTTCAAGTTGGTCCACTCTAAGTACCTTCGAGCACAACTGTCTGAAAAAAGTGCTGAGCTCAATTAACGGACCGGACACCCCTTCGGTTAAATTCCCACGTATAGCAAGAGATAACAATCGCTGCATAAGAACATGACAATCGTGGCTCTTTAATCCAGACAACTTCCGGCCGTTCTCTTGCACGCATCGTGCGATATTCGAAGAATAACCGTCTGGCGTTTTCACAGACCGTAGGAATGCACATAAGGCTGCCTTTTGCTGTGAGCTCATGGTGTAGCATGCAACTGGCAACACATACTTATCCCCAATCTCTTGGGGATGAAGTGATTTTCGGATGCCCAACTCCTTAAGATCGAGACGAGATTTAAGATTATCCTTCGTCTTACCGTCGAGATTCAGCAGTGTTCCTATAATGTTGTCACACACATTTTTCTCAATATGCATGACATCCAAGTTATGCCGCAAGAGTAGGCTGCTCCAGTACGGTAGTTTAAAGAAAATACTCTTCTTCTTCCAGTTATGCTCACGCGTAGAATCTTCATGCGTTCTCTTCTTTTTACCTTTTCCAAGTGCCACGGCATCAAGCTGATCCAATTCGCACAAGACTTCTACCCCCGAAAGCTGCTCCGGGGCCTTTGCAAGTTCCTTCTTGCCGTTGAAAGCTCTTTTGTTCTGCCTCCACTTATGGCCGTCAACAAGGAATCTTCGATGGCCCATATAACAGAACTTGCCTCCGTTCTTCAATCGTAATGAATCTGTCTCCTTATTGCATGTAGGGCACGCCAATTTTCCTTTAGTACTCCACCCGGATAAGTTGGCATATGCAGGAAAATCGTTGATGGTCCATAGAAGTGCCGCATGCATCCGAAAATTCTGGCGCAACGAGGCATCATACGTATCGGCCCCAACTTCCCATAACTCGTTCAACTCCTCAATCAACGGCTGCAAGTAAACGTCAATATCATTACCAGGCGACCTGGGTCCGGGAATGAGCAAGGAGAGCATTGTGTATGGCTTTTTTAAGCACATCCAGGGAGGCAAATTGTATGGAACTAGGACAACTGGCCAAATGCTGTACGACACACTCATATTCCCAAAGGGATTGAAGCCATCGCTAGCAAGCCCTAACCTGACGTTGCGAACTTCACATGCGAATTCAGGATATGTATGATCAAAATCTTTCCACGTCAGAGAGTCGGCCGGATGTCTCATAATCCCGTCATCTGTACGTTCTCGTGCATGCCACCTCATGTGCTCAGCAGTCTTCGATGACATAAACAACCTCTGAAGCCTGTCCCTGAGCGGGAAGTATAGGAGAACCTTTGCAGATACATTTTTCTTCCTTCGACTGGTACTAGACTCGGCATCCGTCTCTTTATATCTCGTTGCTCCGCATATGTGGCATGACCGCGCATGTTCGTACTCTTTCCGGTACAACATACAATCGTTCACGCATGCATCAATTTTCTCATAACCCAGACCGAGATCTTTAATTGTCTTCTTCGCCTCGTAGAATGATTTCGGTACTGTCTCACCCATAGGAAAAGCCTCTTTCAGCAACTCTACCAACATATTAAATGACTTATTACTCCAACCATTGAGGCACTTCAAATGAAGAAGCTTTACAGTGAAAGAGAGTTTTGAAAACTTCTCACACCCCGGGTATAGAGGTTGTTCGGCATCTTTAAGCAATCTGTAGAACTTGTCCGCTTCGATATTGGGCTGATCACCTGACGGTGTTTCCGTGCCTATTCCACCTTGCAAATCATGTATCATACCCTGCATGTCATCGTCATCGTCTGTATTAATATTATCATCAGCGATCACTGTGTTTGAAGTTTCACCGTGAGCTGCCATGGGGACTGCATCTAGCTCCTCACCGTGCGAGAACCAACGGGTATAGGTAACGTCAATGCCACGCATTACCAGATCAACCTCACATTCCTCTCGAACCTTCCTAATCACCCTTCCGCAGTCTATACAGGGACACACAATTTTTCCATCAAGCGGTGCAAGACGCTCAAATGCAAAATCCAGAAATTTCCTGACTCCTTCTCTGTACTCTTGGCTCATGCGATTCGAATTACGCATCCAACTCTTATCGATCGAAGACATCTTCGTCTATCTGGCTATACAACACCTGACATATAATTTCAAACAATGTTATAAGACTCCGCACAATTTCGGTTTCGGTTCCCGGGTATGGAACACCGAACCAAAACTTCTACAGGCCATCCACATCCCTAATGGATGAGTGTATTATGATGAGTAGACTAGTCACATAGTAAACCTAGGGTTGCTGGCCAGCATTTGAACTGCTGATAGTTCGAATGCTAGGCATAGCACCAAAGTTATGCGACAGTAAGTCAACAAGTCAGGGAGCCTCATCAAGTAAACACTTGGGGTCTGACGGTTCTCTCTATCGCTCGAGTAGATTTATGGCTTTAGCATACCTCATATCACACCGAACCGACAAAAACCGACCATTTCGGTTTCGGTTTCGATCTTGATTTTTCGTAAACCGAAAAAATATAACCGACAAAACCCACACCGAAACCGACCGACAAAACCGACGCTCACCCTAGTCTTAAAACTACATTTTGCCCCCCATTCAATTCAGTTTTGATAGGATAAAAATCAATGTTTTAAAACATGAAAACTCGACTCGACTCGAAACCTTAATGAGTCGAGTAGACACGACAACTCGGCTAAAACCCGACAAAACTCGAGTCGGATCGAAACTCAGCCGAGTCGGATCGAAACTCGAGTTTTGGACCGAGTCGGATCGAAACTCAGCCGAGTCGAGTTAACTCGGCCGAGTTTCGAGTCGACTCGGCGAGTTTTAAAACAGTGTAAAAATTACCAAATGAGGGAATTAACCACAATATATTACCACAAATATATTACCACAAATTATGGTATTGTTGTAAATCATAATATATTACCACAAGATAAAAATTACCACAATAAATTACCTAATAAAAATTACCACAATATATTACCTAAATAAATTACCACAATATATTACCACAATACCACACTATATTTAATTCCTGTGATTTTACCTAAATAAAAATTACCACAATATATTACCACAAATTAACCGAAGGGGGAAAGGGAGGAGGAGGAGGAGCTCACCAGCGATGGTCGGCAGGCCTCGAGAAGGAGGAGGATGGGTGTCGTAGTCGGTGGCGCGAGAAAGCGGAGGGGTGGCCGGAGGTGCAAGGGAGGGGATGGGTGGCCGGCCGGAGGGGGGGTTTAGATCGAGAGAGAGAGAGACAGGTGAAGTAGAGAGAGAGAGAGAGAGAGAGAGAGAGAGGGAAGGCTGCTAGGGAGGCCGGGGAGGGGGGGAGGAGGCCGGGGAGAGAGAGAGAGGGCCGGGAGGCCGGGGAGGGGCGGAGGTCGGGAGGGGGATGGGTGACCGGGAGGGGGATGGGTGGCCGGAGGGGATCGCGGGGCTGCCGGAGGGGGACGGGGTCGCCGGGGGGTCGGGTCGATGAGAGAGAGAGAGAGATTGAGAGAGGGGCGCGCGCCGGAGTCGAAACACAAAAAGAAAAGGGTGCAGGCTGTGGTGGATAAGTAAGGAGTTTTTACCGACGGAACTATAATTTCCGTCGGTATAATTACTTTATACCGACGGTATAATAATGTCCGTCGGTACAAATCAGCGACGAAACTCAGGGTTCCATTTTTTCCAGAGGCTCGGGTTTTCACCCTGAGTTTCGTCGGGACAATTTTACCGACGGATATTTAATTACCGTCGGTATTGTACCGACGGACATATAATTTCCGTCGGTATAATTAGTTATGCCGACGGAAATATTTAGTCCGTCGGTAAAAACCGCCGACGAAACTCAGGGTTCCATTTTTTTCCAGAGGCTCGGTTTTTACCCTGAGTTTCGTCGGGACAATTTTACCGACGGATATTTAATTACCGTCGGTATCGTACCGACGGCCATATAATCTCCGTCGGTATAAATATTTATACCGACGGAAATATAAAGTCCGTCGGTAACAATCTCCGACGAAACTCAGGGTTCTATTTTTTCCAGAGACTTGGTTTTTACGCTGAGTTCCGTCATGACATTTTACCGACGGTCTTTATGAAGCCGTCGGTATAAAGTATATTACCGACGGTACATATATGTACCGTCGGTATAAATAATTGTACCGACGAATACTATTTGACCGTCGGTAATAAATATGCAAAAAAAATTTAAAAAATTGAAGTTATAATACCGACGGATATTATTGTCCCGTCGGTAAAAAGTGTATTATTACCGACGGTGATAAAAATGTCCGTCGGTAAAGACCCTCTTTGTTGTAGTGCTCCTTCTTCCTGTGACCGAAAAACTAACACACTCCGAGCAAGTGCTCGTTCGTGTACAATTTCGCTAGAAAGAAAAGGAAATAATCCTAGAAAACTGGCCACAACCTCCACCCTCGCCCATCTAGAGCCTCAAAAACCACAAGTACAATAATAATCAATGCAAAAATTAAATCCGGGGTCCGACCCCCGGATGCGTGCAATCACAGATTACTATTCAGCGCGGCACCTGCAAAAAGACGATACATAGCACAATCCATATCCATGATCTACGTCGAACCTCGACGAAAACATATGCCATCATATATTCACATGATGTTTTCACGAATTCATGCATGAAACATACACCAAAGCGTGCTCTGATACCAATTGTTGGAATTAGATCCGCTAATCAGAGTCGCAGCGGAAGCAAAAGAAAGATCCGAAGATCATACGATGTATGTTTCATTACAATTTCGCTATAAAACAATCTACATGCAAATCTACGATCTTAGCATATGTGCGGCCACCCTAGAGGCATACTACGATCTACGGAAGACATGAATGCATCTACTTAGGTGTTTAGATTCATCATACCTTATGGATCTATGATCCGGAGAAGTCGGAACGATGAAGAACCGCACTTGAATCGCAAGGGAAACTGTCGGATAGCACCTTGTCCTTTGCGAATTGAAGAATCCTCGAAATCCCGTCTTTGAGTGCAAGGATTTCGAGCCGACGGAGGAATCCGTTGCAAAGACGATGGCGAGCCGCGAGATTTTCTCCTCCTCTTTCTCCTTCCTTCCTTCTCCTTCCTTCCTCTTCCTTCTCCCTTCTTCTTCCTCTCTTTTCCTTGGCCGAAACCACAAAGGAGGAGGACTAGGGGTTGGATTTTTGGAGGGGAGGGAGTAGTTACATTAGGGCCGGCCCTCCCCCCCCTATTTCCTTTATAGGGCCGGTCTCCCATGGCTCCAAGGAACCTAGGGCCGGCCCCTAGGTGGATAGGGATGAGGGGGGGTCGGATTTAGGTCTCCCGGGTGTCTATCGTGAAGCCCGGACGAAAACGCCCTTCACGAAAAACGGAAAACTGAAAGAGAGACTGAGTGAGGTGCGCTACTCGGAATCGAGTTCCGTCAGCGCCTATAAGCTCCTGGAATTATTCCGCTCATTTTAAGATCCATATTCAATGTGTTTTGAGCCATATTTCAGTATTTACCAAAATACCCCTACGGCCCGTAACACACGTGAATTAGGTTCTTAGGCTCCGGGCTTGCGCTCTATCGCGCTACTTCGCATCCAACGTATCCAACTAGGTCTGGGAACAATTCCTATACGCAACGACATGGTGGAACCTTCAGGGTTCAGGATCTCTAGTTGCAACCGGATCCCTGATTAACTGTTCCGGTGACACACCGAAAGTTCCGTTAATCAGTCCTAATCCGATTAACCCGCGTAGCCACCCAGAGTGCGACGCGAGTTGAACTCTAATGATCCTAAACTTATGTTACTCCCTCGTAACCCTGTTCTCTACTATACTCCGATAATCGTGAGTCCCTCATATTACTGGTGCCATGATACGACTCGGGCGGTGGGGAGCACCGTCAGATCCCGATCGATCATCTGACTAGGGTTTGATGACTTGTCAACTATAACACCACACACCTTCCGGTGCTATGCCTAGCATCCGGAACATCGTCAGTCATACTGACAACCACCAGGCCTGGGTTAACTGTGTGGACAGATTGACTCATCAAACCGCACCCATCCAACACTGGACGTTGGATAACCTGTAGGGATTACATGTCACTCAAGCGCCATCCGGGTAACCCAACGTACCGTGGTATTGGACTATGGAAGGTCCGCACACGTTGGCACATCAAAGCACCACACAACTGGTTGGCCCAGTGAACATGGTCCCTCAGGGTTAAGGACAGATTATCTATAGTAGTAAGACGGTTTCTGCACCAGTGTCTGAATCACTGAACTGTGCACCGTCTTGGTTCCTACTCAACACGATCATCGTGCTTGGTCAGGTGAATGGGAATCCCACGTTCCCGTGGTGGAGACTTCACCACATCCTCTACCTGCCAACAACTTGTTCTCGGTGAAGCGACCGGCATCACCTAAGTTGTGAACTAGTTCTAGGTCTACATAGAACTGGTCCACTGGGTCTTCCAAACATGGATCCTCCATGCACCTCAGTGGCCTACTGTGTTCTCTAGGGTCCTTTTATTATATGAGAATTATCATATACCATAGTAGTATTCTAATTAAAGCAATAACCAAAGTCGTCTTTATTAATGTTAATACAGAAAATCCACGCTAAGGACACACGAGCTACAACAAGGATCTCTCAAGGGCTCGCACAAGGCGCTCTTCCATGCCGTGCTGATCACGCGCATGCTGCTCTCTAGGGTTTCTGGGACGACCGAACTGAACGTACTCTCGTTCGAAGTCTATATCGGACTCGTCCAACTCAGCTTCAGACTCAGGGGGCGAATCAAGATAGTCAGCTCGATTTCGCTCTTGCAGTTGGTATCGGTTGTGATTCTGAGGTAAGGCTTGGTTCTGGTTCTGAGGTGGGGCTGGAACCGGATTTCGATTTAAGCCCTGGCGTTGGTCTTGCTCTTCGACCCTATGAACCTCGGCATTTGGATTGGCTTCTGCCCCTTCCGGGTCCTCTTCGACCGGTCGGGTCTGAGGGTTGACGCCTCTATCTTGTAAAAGTAATCCTAGCCTATCCGTGATCTCTTGCAACAAGGTTGCATGTCGATCCAAAGTATTTTGGGTCGCTTCTTGCCAAGCACCACGAGGTTGGGGTCCTCGGGGAAAACGTCACCGATTCCGGGTATCCTGGTGCAGATGGGTACGATCAGCCATGGATTATGAGATATGCAAAGGATTATGCAATTGCAGATGTTTCACACGATGCGATCCTAGCACTAGATGCAATTTCAAGCACGCAAAACTATGCGCTATATAAAATCAGCAAGGAAGAAGGTTAGGGTTTGCTGAATTTCAGCACTCAAAAGAAACCCGAACAGGTTCTTTCGAGCTCTGATACCAACTTGATGCAGGCTTCGATAAGGGGCGCTACAATCTTAAGCTCTTTAGGGTTTCCCTTTGGTCAATAACTGATGGGATGCGTATGCTTAAATAAACCCAAGTGCAGAATTTAAACACTTAAATACAGATTTCAGCATATAAAAATCAGATTTCAGCAAAGCTTATAATCATAGTTCATCATCCATTCATTCCCAATCAGATTTAATTCAACGAAATAATAAAACTGACAAGATGAGACTTAATTTCAGATTATAATAACTGAATTCCAGCAATAAGAACAATCACAATCTCAAATAAATAAAGTCAATGTTTCAACGGACAACCAAAGATCTAACGATAAACCCTAATGGATGAGATTCACGGAAAAACCAAATATTAGGAACCCTAATATGAAATCCGCAATAAGGCCGGTTGTGGAAAAGAACATATCACATGAAAGTATCAGAGGATAATCCAAACCGTGCTTTGGTCAATGCCGGCGGCTGACAGGAACTCCGTTGATGCAGATGAAAGGCGCGGAAGGGGAGGCGTGGTCCAGAAGAAGAGGTGAAGAAGCCGAGACGAGGGATCTTTGAAGATGAGGGAACTCCGCGTCGATCTTCCGCGAAGTCGTAGACGAATGGCGATGCGACGGGGTAGAAGCGTGCGAAGGAAGAAAAGATTAGAAGCAGGGAAGATTTGTCGGAAGGGATACACCGAACAAGCGCACACGCTTCTCCGTTCTAGGGTTTCAATTTCATATCATCTCCCCTTGTGCAATTAGGGTTTTAGGATTTATAGGGGAACAAACAAAGAAAACAAAAAAGGAAAGAAGGAGAGAGATGGGCCGGCGGTAGAGAGAGAGAGAGGGACGCGGTAGAGAGAGAGGGTGCGGGTATGTTCGCGGGAGAGAGAGAGAGGGCCGGTCGGGTAGGGCTTAGGTGAGGGTTTTTGGGTTTTTGATCCTCCTTCGAATCTCATCCATTGAGATCTATCCTAACTTAATATCCTACGGCTAAAAAGCAAACACAGAAACGAGTCAGTTCGGCATCTGTGGCTCGAACCGGATGCGAACATGGCTCGCACCTACCCAAACCAGAAATAAAAACAGAAATAACTAAAGATCCGTTGGTCGGATCGAAATAAAATAAAAACCAAAGTTGTAGAGCTTTAATTGAGCTTTCCACTGATGCAGACGGATCGATGATCGGCTTCCTGGATCTCCGGAACAGATGAAAATATGCCATCAGCTGTAGCAAATCTGCACGTAGTAGGCTCGTCTGCATCAATAACTAAGATTTAATTATCAATATAGCGTCGTACGACTCAAAAGGACAGCAAACATAAACTATCTCACGCAGTACTAAGAGTCTATGCAGTCAACATAAAGCAGGTTTAAGATTTAACAATAAAAGACGCAATAGTATCACGAAAACTAATTTCAGCATATAAAAGATTAAATCGCAGCAATAGATATTGAGATTTAAAGAAAGGTTTGCATCAAATTTTCACTAAAAATAGGCTAAGCATGCTTGGTAGGGTTACCAACAGACTAAAGATAACAAATATAATGATTAGGCATATGTTAGGGCTTTAACTAGCGATGAACGGGCGGATTACGGCTGCGATGCGGAGCAGAGGCAATAAAAACAAAATGAAAATGATGCGGATGCGAAAGGAAAAATAAAATAAAAGATAGATAATGCCTGGGTTTTCCTGCCGTGGGTCGATGCGAGGATGTGCCGATGATCCCGCACACGGAGCAAGGCCGGACGTCGGGAGAAGCCGGATCCTTCGGAAAAACAAGCCAAGGCCTTCACGAGGCGAAGTCGCGGATGCGGCGAGGGTCGGGGACACGCGTCTCACCCGGAAGCTCTCATGAAGAGGCACAAATTTCAGCAATCATAAAAAATCTGAACTATTTCTCAAAAAAAAAATAAAAAATCTGAACTCTTCTTCTTTCTTCATCTTTTTGTAGAGCTAGGGTTTTCTTTTGGATGGCCAAGATCAAAGGGAAATAAGGGGGAATGGTGGGGATTCAACGTGCCAAGAAAGGAAAGCAAAAGAGAGAGAAACAAGGGGAAGAAGAGAGAGAGAAGAGAAGTGACGGAAGAGGGGGTCGGCTTGGCTTTCGCGCGGACAAGGAGGGGTTAGGCGGGTGGTTCATGGGAAAAGAGAGAAGGGGGGGGGGGGGGGCGGCATCTCAATGGGAAGCCCTATTGGGCTTAAGATAAGCCCATTTAGCCCTAATTGAAGCCCATATGCTGCCACATCATCAAATTTTAGTTATTTTGCTATCTAACCGTCTGTTTTGAGACATAATCTCGTCCGTCGGTACCCCGCAAACACACCCACCCAGATTTTATTAATAACATGCAGAAAACTCACCCGAGACGACCTGGATTCAATCCGAAAAGCCCTCGGATGAGATCATGGACATCCCCCATGAATTGGGCAAGAACATAAATAGTACTAAGTGCAGAAATTAGGCCAAAAACATAGACAATGGGCCAAAAACTGAAATAAACGGCTACAAGTTCCATATGGATAATGTCCTCCAAGCATAAAATAAAAACGACTGGAAATAAAGGTCTCTGGCGATGAACTGAAGATGCGGCGATGATCTGATGGTGCTGATCATGCTGCATCACTAATTTGCTGATGATTCTCTGTTGATGCCATTTTTGTAGGGTATTATAATGTGCATAAGATTTAGACAATTCTAGTATAAATATAAAAAGTATTCATTTTCTACATATTTGATTTGGGTTGCGACATATTTAGTGATAGCCATAAGTTGGAGAGAAATTAATTGTTCAACTTTTATTGTGCAAAATTTCTAATTAAATTATGCTTATTGTCAGGGAAATGGTTGCTTACATTGCTAATACGTTAATTTTCATCTTAAGGTATATATCTACATCTCTCTCATCCGGTATTGAAGTTACTATTTATGCCTTTGATCTTGTGAATCTTGCTCCTTTCATTTTAGTCAATTAGCTCTTTTGTTTGTTCAATTCATGCTTTCGTATACTTTCTTGGTGACAAATGATCTAATGTGGTTTGAAAATGTCATCTAGAATATTTACTTACAATTGAAATTGATTATATTGGTCTTGTTATGTTTTACATCTTTTCTATGGTTGGGTATTCGAGAGTCTTAGTTCAATTTCTTTCCAAGCGAATATTTAATCAAGATTTAAGGAAAGTCATGAGATCTAAGGAAATTCAGGTCCTCACCCGTAAATCTCTTATTACTTAGTGGGAATGTGTCTTTCAATTGACAGATATTATCAAACATTCAAGAAAAGATATTCTTGTTATTTTCAAAGAACTTGTTTGCTTGTCCTCGAATTTCCCACAAACGCCATGTTAAAAAAAGCTCCACGAATCCTTTACCATGGTTCAAAGTTTCCAAATATTATACGAACTTTTTTAAAATATTACTTTTTTTGGCCACCAAAGCAAAATCAGGTCATAAATATTTGAAATTAAAATTAGAGAAATTTCATTAGAAATTCTTAAAATTTCTCGACATTTACTTGAAATTTAAGAAAAAAACCCTAACCCTTTATCCCTTACACCCTATATTCTAAACCCTTTGAGCAATCATTCGACTTCTCCATTGTGACGAATGGAAGATAGCTTTTAAGACTCGGGAAGGATTGCACGAGTGGCTAATAATGTCATTTGGTTTGTTAAATGCACCAAGAACATTTATGTGCTTCATGAACCAGGTGCTCAGGTCATTCATCGTGAAGTTCGTTGTCGTATACTTCGACGATATACTGATCTATAGTGTGACACCCTAAGAACATCTTGCACATTTGCAAGTTCTTGAGACTTTGATGAAGGAAAGGTTATATGCTCACCTTAAAAATGGCACCTTCCTTACAGATAACCTTACGTTCTTGTCTATATTGTGTGTTTTGAAGGGATATGGGCTGATCCTGAAAGGATCAAGGCTATCAAATTCTGGCCCGTTCCATCAATGTGAAGAAATGAGTTTTTGTTTGGAGCTAAGAAGCAAAGATGAGTTTCAATCTTGTCAAGGATAAAATGACAAGTGCTCCGGTATTAGTTTTGCATGACTTCGAAAAATCCTTTGAGATAGACTGTGATGCTTCACATGTTGGCATAGGAGCGGTCCTTAGTAAAGGACATTTTGTTGCCTTCTTTAGCGAGAAGCTTAACGCGACAAGACTGAACTACCCAAGGTATGACATTGAGTTCTATACTGTTGTTCAAGCATTGAAACACTAGAAGACATTATCTAATTCCACGAGAGTTCATTCTGAATTCTGAACTTGAGACACTTCGCTACTTGAAGTCCCAACGTAGCCTAAATCAATGCCATGCCAAATGGTCAAAATTTCTGCAAGATTATACCGTCCATCTGAGGTATAAAGCTGGAATCCTGAATCGAGTAGTTGATACCATGATTCGAAGAGCGACGTTGTTGGTTATCTTACTGCTAGTTGTCATATCTCTCAATGCACTAAAGGAAATGTATCCCACTGATCCTTACTTTAGACCTATTTGGGAATCATGTCAGGAGACGAGTATTGACCCCACGGCACCCTATGTCATTCAAGATGACTTTCTTTTCTGTGGGACCCGATTATGCATTCCCGAGTGCTCGCTACGCAAAACTCTTGTTTAAGGTCTCCATCATTAGAACAGCGAGGTAGTAAGTTCCGAGAAGTCATTTTGTGACACGCTTATCCATGAGCCACATGGTGGGAATTTGGCTGGGTATGTTGGCCAGACAAAAACCATTGGTGTCGTTGAAAGCGATACTTTTGGCCTCACCTGAGGAATGATGCATGAACTTTGTCCGACGTTGCATACAATGCCAAATCTTTAATGGAAAGAAACAAAATACCTGTCTATATAGTCCATTTCCAATTTCGAATAGGCCCTGGGAGGATATTACAATGGATTTTGTTTTCATCCTACCATAGTCCATTAGGAGGGTCGATTCTATATATGTGGTGGTAGATAGGTTTTCAAAATTGGCCCATTTCATCCCATGTAGGAAGACTTCAGATGCATCTCATGTAGCAGATTTATTTTTCAAAGAAGTTGTTCGTCTACATGGAGTCCCTAGGTCATTTATGTCTGATAGGGATACTAGATACTTAGTCACTTTGTCCAAACTAGGCACCAAACTTAATTACAGTAGCGTATATCATCCACAGACTGATGGACAAACCGACGTCGTCAATCATAGTCTGGGAGACATGTTGCGATGTTTGGTAGGAGAAAAGATTAAACAAGTAGACTTAAAATTCTTTCACAAGCTGAATTTGCATATAATAGTTCCATTCATCGTTCTCTTGGTGAATCTCCCTTTGAAATCGTATATGGGCATTCTATTCCACATTTCTTGGATTGTTTTTCTCTACCGCTTGCAGGTCAACCAAATGCAAATGCAGATGCGTTCATAGAGCATGTCAAGACCATACATCAGAATGAGCTTGAGATACTCAAGGTAGTTCTACCCAAGGTACAAAATCTCGACATATTTCGCGAAATATCGCGAAATATTTCGGTTTTATCAAACCTCGGCACGAAATTCGTATTGTGATATCGAACGAAATAGGAATCATGATAATATCGCGATATATCGCGATATTTCGTGCGATATATTTGTTGGCACGAAATATCGCGATATTTCGTGGATATTTCGGGACATTTCGGAACATTTCGAGACATTTCGGGAAATTTCGGAATTTTAACACCGAAATGTTGGGACTGACTGGTTATGAAAGGGGACTGGGGGTTTCGGTTTCAGCAGCTTATTTACATATAATAACATTTAAGTAAATGTCGTCTTACTTAATTTTTATTTTCTCCATTTACTTTAAGTTATTATATGTAAATAAGCAAATACCCCCCCATTTGATTTCAATAAAAATATCAAAAAAATCAAAAACCAAGTGAATCAAAAAGTAGGTTTTCAGTTTTAGTAGGAGAAAACAGTTTTTTCGGTTTTTCATAAAATTTGTATGTTGAGAAAAGTGGTTAAATCAACTCATTTTTAGCTCAAAAAATTCCACAAGATGTAGAACTACAAGTACATCTAGAAAACCATGGTCCGTCAAAGAAAATTTTGAATGTATAAAAACTTTTCTTTATAAAAACTCATTTTTTCAGACTTAGTAAAAAAACAGTGTTTTGCATTTCAGCATAATTTTTGCACGATTTCAAACTTGCACAACTTTCTTGTTTTAAGTTCATTTTCAAAATCGTTTGAAGCATTAATTTAACAATCAACTAATCTTTATTTTGGAAATATTTTTCTCCACAAAAAAGATTAAAAAGCATTTTAAAAACATAGATCAAAACAGGACCAAACAAGACTGCACAAGACTCACAGACTCAAATACTAAATACATGCTTTGTGATGCTCTACACCCGTAGATAGGGTATAAATATTATCTGAGTGTTCTAAAACGTGTATCTATACTTAGTTTATGACTATCCAGAGTTTCATTCAAAAATTCCATTAAAAAATCAATATTTCCACCATTTCCATCAAATCACAATATTTCCACACTGTCGAAATATTTCCACGAAATATTTCCATTTTCCAGGAGGTCGAAATATTGACCGAAATGGAAATTTCGAACCTTGGTTCTACCAAGCACTGTTTTAAAACTCGGAAAAACTCAACTGAGTCGGATCGAGTCGATTCAACTCGGACATATTTCGAGTCGAGTTATTTGGCCAAGTTAGAACGAGTTTGGATAAAACTCGGCCGAGTCAGACCGAGTTTACTCGACTCGGCTGACTTTCAAGTCAAGTCCGAGTTTTGAGTTTTTAAACAATGCTACCAAGTACAAAGAGGATGATGATACTCATCGTCGTGTTCAAACTTTTCAGGTTGGCGACTGGGTATTGGTATACTTCTGACGAGAGAGGTTTGCTGCAGGTGCATACAACAAGTTGAATAGGACATTTGGGCCCTATCTTATATTTGGCCCGTTGGGTGGGCATGCCGCTTTCAAATTGCGCTTGGGTGGGCAAGCTAGAGCTACGACTACAGAAACCAGACCTTCTACAGGAGCTTTAGGACGACCCTTGACGAGAGTCGAGTTCTTTTGAGGCCGGGGGGATGTTGATGCAGTCTGACCTGCATCTATGCTGCTACTGCTATTATTTCTGTCTTTTTTTATACATTGTAAGTGACGACTGCGATCAGATTTTGTCTTTTTTATTTCAGCCCTTAGAGACTTTGTTTCTAATGTATTAGTTGTTTAGATCGTGGGGGATATTCATGATCACATTTGGATAGCTTTCGGGATCAATCTGGGCCAATCCGAGTGTGTTTTGATGAGTTAATATAATAAATAGGCTAATAGACAACATGTGGGCAACCGACGATTGAGATTAGAACTTGATCCGACGGTTAAATGATGATAACTTAAATAAATCGCTGACTGAGTGTCCATTGGGCCAAAAAATAAAGCCCAATAGACTCTTGAGATAAGCCAAAGGGCCTTGGAAGAGAGGAGTACGTTTCTCTCTCTCGCTCTTTGACGTACTACTCGCACGGGGTCTCCTTGTTGAGTTTGATATGGTCTATAGCTTGTAAAACTCTGGTTTGTCAATAAATGGTTTATAGTTTAATTAGAATTGCATTCCGGTACATATGTTAGTACGTGCTCTGATTACAAAACCAGGAGCCTTGGTAATATAGTAATTCACCTGAGTGGGAGACTCAATGGACTGATCCTATGTGAGCCTAAATTATTCGCAGCTCTGATTAGCTTGGTCGCGTAATTAGGATTACCTGTTGGGATAACAGAGCATGGATGTCTCCACTACGGTCACTAACAGGCACAGTGACTGTGGCTGAACAGAACCAACACGGTGCACAGATCGGTGAACAGATACCGATGCATTAAACCGTGTTACCGCTTAGGATAGTCGTTCACTACAACAAATTGCACATTTCTCGACGAAAAAATATGTCGGTAATAGACAATAAATCGTCGGGAAAACATTTTCTCGGCGCAATTTCCATCGTTGGCACCATGTCGGTAATACTGCGTCTGGAAAAATATTTCCCGACGTGGTAATATAGCGTCGGTAAAAGGTTGTTGATGGATGCAGATGCTAAAAGAAACTCAAGTGCTGAATTTAAAACAATTAAAGATAAAATTTTGCACGTATTGAATCAAATTTCAGCAAAGACTATCGCCACGGATCATCATTCAATCATGCCCAAACAGATTTAAATTAACGAAGTAATAAAACTGACATGATAATGATTAATTTCAGATTTAATAAATAATTTCCAGCAATAAAGGCTAACACAATCTCAAATATTAAAGCCAAAGTCTCAAAAAACAAACATAGATCTAAGCGATAAAACCTAATGGATAAGATTCTTTAGAAACTAAGTATTTTGAAACCCTAACTGAAAATCAGCAATAGGCCGGATTGAAGGGAAGATTTATCACATGAAAATATCGAGGGATGATTCAAACCGTCCTTGGGTCAATGCCGACCGCTATCAGAGGCTCAGTTGTTGCAGATGAAGGGGCGGAAGAGGAGGCGTGGTTCGGAAGAAAAGGGTGAAGAAGCCGAGACGATTTGATCTTTGGAGGATGGATGATCTCCGCGTCGATCTTCCGCGAAGTCGTAGACGAGGGCGTGGCGACGAGGAAGAAGCTTGCGAGTGGAAGAAGAAGACTGGAAGCAAGATGATTCTTCGGATGAGACGTCGAACAAGCGATCCCGCTTCTCCGTTCTAGGTTTTCAATTCAATATTCATCGTCCCCTTTCAATTAGGGTTTGCATGGCTTTATAGGCAAGGAACAACAAAAGAAAAAAAAAAGGAAAGAAAGAGAGAGAGGCGTCCGCGCGGCAAAGAGGGAGAAGGGGACGCGGGCACGCTTCCCAAGGCGTGCCTGCGCGAGTCTTTCCGCGGGAAGAGGGAGCCGGACGGGTGAGGGGGGGTTCGGTTAGGGTTTTGACTCCCTTTGAATCTCATCCATTGAGATTTAAGTCGACTTAAGATCCTACGGCTAAAACCTAAAAATAAAAATGAGTCAGTTCGGCATCTGTGGCTCGAACCGGATGCGAACATGGCTCGCACCTACCCAAATTAGAAATAAAAACATAAATAACTCAAGATCCGTCAGTCGGATCGACAAAAAGTAAGAACCAAAGTCATAGATAATCGAACTAGCTTTCCACTGATGCAGACGAATTGGCGATCGGCTTCCTGGATCTCCGTAGGGAATAAAAATACGCCATCAGCTGTGAAAATCTGCACATCGGGCTCGTCTGCATCAAGTCCCCCGGACTCAAAAGAACTCGACTCCTGTCGAGTAAGGGCCTGGATCTGGTGGGGGCTCTCCTGGAAGTAGCCGCAACCTCTGCATATCTTTAACTGCTCTCCCGGGTTCGGTGGCCAAGTAATCAGCCTCAAGTACGCAGCGACTTTATCTGGCATCCCCTGCCCATCAACGCCAAGCGAAGACCTGAAAGCCAAAACCAACATCCTCCTCGGCACGGAAAGATCGTCAAGATATCTAGATAAGTTCATGTGATAATAGGAACATAGGTTGACAGGAAATTCAAAAGACATATGAAAGGAAAGGCCGCGGGAGCATAATATGTTGCGGGCAAGGTTCGAAATTTCCATTTCGGTCAATATTTCGACCCCTCTGGATATGGAAATATTTCGTGGAAATATTTCGACAGTGTGGAAATATTGTGATTTTATAGAAATGGTGGAAATATTGATTTTTTAATGGAATTTTTCAGTGAATCTCTGCATAGTCATAAACCAAGTATATATACACAATTTGGAACACTCAGATAATAATTATACCCAATCTATAGGTGTAAAGCATCACAAAGCATGTATTCTACATTGAGTCTATGAGTCTTGTGCAGTCTTGTTTGGTCCTGTTGTGATCTATGTTTTTAAAATAGCTTTTAATCTTTTTGTGGATAAAAATATTTTCATAATAAAGATTAGTTGATTGTTAAAATAATGCTTCAAACGATTTTGAAAACGGACTTAAAACAAGAAAGTTGTGCAAGTTTGAAATCGTGCAAAAATTATGCTGAAATGCAAAACACTGTTTTTTTACTAAGTCTGAAAAAATGAGTTTTTATAAAGAAAAGTTTTTATACATTCAAAATTTTTTTTGACGGACCATGGTTTTCTAGATGTACTTGTAGTTCTACATCTTGTGGAATTTTTTGAGCTAAAAATGAGTTGATTTAACCACTTTTCTCAACATACAAATTTTATGAAAAACCGAAAAAACTGTTTTCTCCTACTCAAACTGAAAACCTACTTTTTGATTCACTTGGTTTTTGATTTTTTTGATATTTTTATTGAAATCAAATGGGGGGGTATTTGCTTAAATGGAGAAAATAAAAATGTTATTATATGTAAATATGCTGCTGAAACCGAAACCCCCAGTCCCCTTTTATAACCAGTCAGTCCCAACATTTCGGTGTTAAAATCCCGAAATTTCCCGAAATGTCTCGAAATTTCCCGAAATGTCCCGAAATATCCATGAAATATCGCGATATTTCGTGCCAACAAATATATCGCACGGAATATCGCGATTTATCGCGATATTATCGTGATTCTTATTTCGTTCGATATCACAATACGAATTTCGTGCCGAGGTTTGAGAAAACCGAAATATTTCGCGATATTTTGCGAAATATGTCGAGATTTTGTACCTTGGTTGCGGGTCATCGGCTTGCGCAATAAGCTATGGTTTCTTTGAAAGGCCATGGGGTGCGGGTGCAATATGTGTTGCTCAAAGTGGCCTGCGCACGTGGCAAAACAAGTGGGTTCTAGACTATGAAGATATGTCATGCAATCATTATCTGAATGCAGTGAATAAAATAAGAAATTAAATAACTCATCAAGCAACTTGTTATGACTTCAAAAAAGTAATAATGATGAGCCTTTTGAAATCTGAAAGCATGGCTCATAAGTACCCAGCATTGAAAAGTGAACAAACGTAGCAAGATTTTCTTTAATGCTTAACTTAACACTTGGTCAATAATATGGATGCACATATGAATGGACTGTGAATGTAAAGATGTCAGGCAAATGATGAATGCGAGTGCAATTGATGCCTACAGACTCTAAATGCGATATGCATGCGATGGAATGCAGTATGTTGTCTAATCCCTTCTCAATTTTTAGTGAATCAAAAGAACACCCTACTAAATTATTTGCAAATGGTGGTATGAGATGGCTCTGACTCAGAAGAGTTTGAGGTGCATGGGATCGATGTCTCTTAAAACATATTAGCCATAAGGTGACGTTGATGCCGTCCTTAAGGAAAGTGTAGGTGTTGGCTTTCCCGTGATGTAGTACATCTCGGTCGAACTGCCATGGACGCCCAAGGATAATGTCAGCTACTTCCAAGGGGAGGACATCACACCAAACCTCATCTCGATATTGTAGCCCAATCGACAACTTAGCCAAACAACAATGAGTCACTAGTTTGCTTGTGGTGTTGTCTAGCCACGACTTTTGTAAGGGTGAGCCAATGGTTTGACTTTCCACTTCTTGCTCCTGACTATCCCTTCATTGATTAAGTTGGTGGTGCAACCTCCATCTATCAAGACACAAAGGTCCAAGCCATTGACAGTGCAGACTGTTCGGAACAGTTCGAACCTCTGGTTCTTGCCATGTGGCTTTGGGGGCCCTCCACAGAGCTCGTGGGGGTAGTAACGCTTTAGGTGCCTAGGGTGATAGAGACCGGTGAATAACTAATAGTGGCGCAGTCACGTCATCCCCCTTCAAGACCAACTCATTGAAGTTTTCGCCCTCAGACTCATGACTGTCCTCTTTATTATCCGCGAGATTTGTCTGTGGATTGAATTGACGTCGAGGACAATCAGCTGACTTGTGACCCGGCTTGTTGCACTTAAAACACTTCATCATGCTCGGGTTGGTTCCTAAGACTCCTTTACCCTTCTTAGTGGGTGTAGGAACTGTACCAGCTACAGGGGGAGGTCCAGGGAGTGGGTTACTCACAGATCCGGATGGTGCCCTAGTGTTGTCATATCGTCGGGACGCAGATCGGGAGTGGTGAGACTCAACTTTCTTAGCCTGACGGTGTGCATCACTGACCTGATACAAGTCATGAAGGGACACCACCTCTTGAATTGAGGGCTTAAGACTATTGACATACCTAGCGACGCTCTGCTCTTCATCTTCATGCAGATCATTGCGAGCTTGGAGCTTGTAGAACTCATTGGTGTAATCATCCACCGATTTGTACTCTTGTCGCAGGTTTTGGAATTTTTGGAACACACTCTGTTTGAAATCAGAAGGGAGGAACTTCTGTTGCATTTTTCCCCTCATGTGTGTCCAAGTGGAAATCTTATCTTTTCTCTTTCTACCCCTAGTGGTCTGCAACTGTTTCTACCAGATCAGTGCATGACCTTTCAGTTTGAGACTAACAAACTTGACTTGTTTGTCGTGGGAAATTTTCTTCCACTCAAAATATTGATCGATTCTCTTGGCCCACTCTAGGAACTCTTCAGGATCCATCCTACCTTCAAACTCAGGAATTTCGATTTTGATACCCTGATCCCAGCCCCAATGGGATTTCGTTTTCCTATGAGTTTTCCTATTTCGCCTATCAGACCCGTCAGAGGAACTGACGCTATCACCTCCTGACTCAAGATCTAACTCACTACGCTCTGGCGACGCTCTAGCCCTGTGTTCCCGATCGGGTCGAGGTGGATTTTGGGAAGTGGTGAAGGCCAAGGTCAAGGCTTCGATCTGGGTCTGAAGCCTATCCATGTGTTCTTGTTGCCTTGTGAAGGCATCTTGCCAAGTGCGGGGTGGGGAAGGTCCAGCCATGGGAGATTCTCCAGAAGATGCTATCAATTCACCTCAAAGAGAAAGGGGTGATCCTAATAAGGATGCGCTCGCGCGGGATGCTAGTTTCCTAATTAATGCAAAGACACAAACTAAAATGAAAGAAGGAAAAATAAAAAATATTTCAGCAAGCGCAGAGTGATGCGAATGATGCAAGAGGACCGGCCGTTGCGTAAGAACGCGACGACTAGTGCGCTCTGATACCAACTTGATGGATGCAGATACTAAAAGAAACTCAAGTGCTGAATTTAAAACAATTAAAGATAAAATTCTGCACATATTGAATCAAATTTCAGCAAAGACTATCGCCACGGATCATCATTCAATAATGCTCAAACAGATTTAAATTAACGAAGTAATAAAACTGACATGATAATGATTAATTTTAGATTTAATAAAGAATTTCCAGCAATAAAGGCTAACACAATCTCAAATATTAAAGCCAAAGTCTCAAAGAACAAACATAGATCTAAGCGATAAAACCTAATGGATGAGATTCTTCAGAAACCAAGTATTTTGAAACCCTAACTGAAAATCAGCAATAGGTTGGGTTGAAGGGAAGATTTATCACATGAAAATATCGAGGGATGATTCAAACCGTGCTTGGGTCAATGCCGACCGCTATCAGAGGCTCCGTTGTTGCAAATGAAGGGGCGGAAGAGGAGGCGTGGTCCGGAAGAAAAAGGTGAAGAAGCCGAGACGATTTGATCTTTGGAGGATGGATGATCTCCGCGTCGATCTTTCGCGAAGTCGTAGACGAGGGCGTGGCGACGAGGAAGAAGCTTGCGGGTGGAAGAAGAAGACTAGAAGCAAGATGATTCTTCGGATGAGACGTCGAACAAGCGATCCCGCTTCTCCGTTCTAGGGTTTCAATTCAATATTCATCGTCCCCTTTCAATTAGGGTTTGCATGGCTTTATAGGCAAGGAACAACAAAAGAAAAAAAAGGAAAGAAATAGAGAGAGGCGTCCACGCGGCAAAAAGGGAGAAGGGGACGCGGGCACGCTTCCCAAGGCGTGCCCGCGCGGGTCTTTCCGCGGGAAGAGGGAGCCGAACGGGTGAGGGGGGGTTCGGTTAGGGTTTTGACTCCCTTTGAATCTCATCCATTGAGATTTAAGTCGACTTAAGATCCTACGGCTAAAACCTAAACATAGAAATAAGTCAGTTCGGCATCTGTGGCTCGAACCGGATGCGAACATGGCTCGCACCTACCCAAATCAGAAATAAAAACATAAATAACTCAAGATCCGTCAATTTGATCGACAGAAAGTAAGAACCAAAGTTATAGATAATCGAACTAGCTTTCCACTGATGCAGACGGATTGGCGATCGACTTCCTGGATCTCCGTAGGGAATAAAAATACGCCATTAGCTGTGTAAATAAGCTGCTGAGAACCAGGCCCCCCTGTTCCCTTTTATAACCAGTCAGTCACAAAATTTCGGATAAATTCGCAAAATTTTCGCGAAATTTCGACAAAATCTCGCGATATTTCGTGGAGATGGAAATATTTCGTGGAAATATCGCGATATTTCGCGAAATCGCTCGATATTTTGACATTTTCAGTTATGCTCGAGATTGCAGGTGGTTTTTCGTATCGGGTTTTCAATTTTCCGATATATTTCGCGCTATTTCGCGAAATATATCGATTTTTTGTTCCTTGGTCATATCAGATAATAGACTAGTGCATTGAGATTTCAATGATGCTCTGAGGGGAACACTAGAGTAGCAAGCTATGATATCAAATTATGCGAACAGATTAGGGGGAACAAAATCTCTCTAATCAAGGAACCAATTAAAATAAATCGAACGCAACAGTTGATGTAACAATAGACACTTGTTTCCGAAATTGAAGCAGGATATAGGTCAATCAAACATAAAATAAGTCAACAATAGAAGCAATTTTATGGGATCGAAAATTATAATGACTGGAATCAATATTTCATTTCCAAGTTATAATAAACATATCGAAATAAACGAGGTTTAGGAAGAGGTTTGAATTGTTCTCCAACTAAAGGTGGGGCTGAACAACTGTGATACAGACAGTCATCCAAGTTACAGGATATACACTCCAAGTAATTAGCGAAACAAATACCCTAATGTTTTAAGTCAACAATAAAGGAAGAAGGCTTCAACCGGCACCCATGGGTGTGTGTGTGTGTGTGTGTGTATGGTTTGTGACCATGGGCAACAAGGTTTCAGAGATTGGGGGGATTCTTGATGTTGGTGATAACATTTGATGTCCAATTGTTGACACCAAGTTGTCGACGATGGATGGGGCTTGAATCCGATGACAATAGACCTGGCTCTAATACCACTTGATGCAGTGGGCAGCTAAGTGAAGGCAGATAAGGGCGGCATGGCTGAGTGAAAAGGTAGTCGCACACGGTAGCGACAAGAGTAGCGAGAGGCATCAGGTGAGGATATAAAGAGGTAATTACCTTATCCTGAAGAAAAATCAGCACCATCATCGCTCGCTTGAGGCATGCCATGTGCTAGTAGCTGATGCACTAAAGCCTCAAGGTCGGCAGTTTTCTGGGCTTGCGTAACCATTTGCTCAGCTTGTATAGCTACTTGCTCCTTCAAGGCTGCGACCTCGGCATCTCGAGCAGCTGACTCTGCGGCAGTCCTTGTTTAAATGACTCATTATGTTGGATAACAGAGTTATTTTGGCCAAATAAGGATGATATTTGAAACAATATAGTCAGAAAACTCAATATGACATTCACTTATTGTAGCAAAATGCATCAGAGATGAATATGACATTCCATGGAATGCAATGCTAAAGCACAAAGTAATAAGAAAAAAATCTCCTAGCTTTGATTAAAATAAAGAAGCAAGTAATGACACGTAATAAGAAGAAAAAAAAGTATTGATAAGCAAGTAATGACAAGTGCGAGTAATGACTAGTAAAACATACTGAATAAGATATTACCTCTTCCCAATCATCAACGTCATCTTCACTGGATGAGCTAAGCAAATCATCACCCTCAGGCAGTATGTACTCATCATCATCCTCACCAACCTTTTTTTTTTTCACTTTTACTTGTTCTCTTGGATACTTGCACTGTCCCAACAAATGAATTTACGAGAGGCCGTATTCCTAAAGCACTCATTCTCGCTACATTATCCTCTATTATCTTCCCTTTTTTTCAAATATATTTCTGCCATTTTTCTAGTCGAGCCAGGTTTGACCCATAATTTTCCACCTTTGGGCATATTTGACAACTACGATATAAATATACAAGTATAGGGTTAGAAAAAATAAATTACATACTATATACATGTGACCAATGTTTAAAAAGGCGAAAGGCGTACCGAGGCGTTTTTCCTCTAGAGAGGCGAGGCGTAAGCCTCAAGGCGCACCGAGGCGTAAGCCTCAAATTTTTTTGAGGCGTTTTGGTAAAAAAAAAATTAAAGAAGAAAAACTTCAGAATAAATACTATTATTGAATGTGTAATAATAATTGAACTAGATATGCATAATAAATCACAATGTATTAGAAAATATCTTATATAACACGATTGAGCACTCGAGCAATCTAACAACAAAATAAAGTCAAATTGCTCAAACACGCTTAATTCTTTAATATTCAAGATAATAATTAAAGTAGCAATTAACAAGTAATAACAAACAATAAAATACGAATATAGGACCTATGCTATCAAAGTCGGGACTAGTCCCCGACTAGTCGCTGGGCGGCATTTTGCCGACCGATTTATTTTGATTTTTTCATTGCTGGGCGGTAGCCCGACTAGTCCCCGACTAGACCCGACTAGCCCGACTAGTCCCCGACTAACGACTGCCGACTAGTCCCCAGGCAGCATTTTGCAAGCAAAATTTTTTTTGAAAGGAGTCTTTGCAAGCAATTTTGTTTGGATTTTTTTACATTGGCTCAAAGTCTTGAGTAGCAAGACTCACAACTATGGCTCTTCCCTGTAATCATCTGTTGAGCACCTGAGAATCTCCGATAAAAACATAGACAAATAATTAGTTTATTTGTTGATATTCATATAACCCTATAATCAAAATTGGGGTTGTTCACTGATTAAACATCATCAAACAAACATTGTGATGAATTCTTAGTTCTGAGTCTTTTGGCATGGGCATGAAGCCAATACAACTGTGTTCTGTTAGACTGTTACTTATGTATTTATACCCATGTTGTGAAGTGTGAAGGTATGTATTGTTATTAACCGACTAATATCATATACTTATTGACATTTATACTAGTTCATATATCATATATGTTTAGGGAGGGGGGGAGGGGTTATAATAAGTTTTGGCCGACTAGTCCCGAATTAGTCCCGACTAGTCCCGACTAGTCCTAGTCGGCCCTTGGCCGACTAGGGCCGACTACCGACTTTGACTGCATAGTATAGGACTAACATTGTCAAGATTCAAAAAAAATAAAAATGATACAAATATACATGAAATGGTAAAATACAAAGAAAAAATCATAGAAAAAACTAGTTGAAGAAGCAAGATCATGATCTATACCTTTAAACTTGAAACAAATCTTGATCTCTCACTTGTAGTTAGTAGACAATTCACAAAGAAAAAGAATACAACTTTGGAATTAAAATCGGAAAAGAAATGAGCATTAAATCTTGATTTGGGTTTTTGGAGGCAAATGGGTTTCAAAACCTAAAAAGATCTAAAATGGTTTAGGAGGTTTCAATGGGTGAAAAAGGGCCCATGGGGGCGATTTACATATCAAACCCTTTGTGCCCCTTCCACACCAAACATTGGTTTTAACCCCTCCTCGCCCTATGTTTCATGCTTGGAGCACGAGACTTACGTCTCGAACGCTTTGAGGCGCTCCTCGGACAAAGGCATACAACTTTTGATGCAGGGGTGTAGGTTTTTTATATGTGGCTGTTGAGGCGTACGCCTCGAGGCAACACAGGACCGCCTCACTTCGAGGCGGGCCTCGAGGCGTAAGCCTCAAACGCCTTTTTAAACACTGCATGTGACAAGTTGTAACATGCAAAATAACTATAATATTGAATTATAAAATATAAAACATCTAAAATAGAATGTGAAGCAAAAACTTATTTCTTGACATTTGTTTATTTGCAAAGCAAAAAAACATAAGATACAGATCATAATCCATATCAAGGTCTATATCTGGGTCGGAGTGACTATGCAGATTATCTTCATTGTCAACATACTCTGTCATTGTTTCATCCTTATCATCGTCATGATCCGCATGTGGATCAACACTAGGAACTATCTCGGGATCAATATCATCCCTATAATAAGGAGTATTAGTACTAGGTTCAACGAGGACTGGGATAATATCGGTGGTTTCCTCCTGTTGAAATGCATCGTTAGGTGCATCTTCTGGCCGAGCTCGATTGGTAACGTAACCTTTAAGGGTTCCAAGAAACCTTCAATCAAGCAATAAAATATAATTGGGATTATCTGTAAGATACAATTGTACTAATACAAAACTAACGAACTATATTTTATTTCAACATACCTTTCGATTGGGTATATCCACCGATATTGCACTGGTTCAGCAAGGATGGCCTCGCGTAGTAAGTGAACAACCAAATGGACCATCACATCAAAGAAAGCTGGTGGAAAAATCCTCTCTAACTTGCAAAGTATAAGAACTATGCGTTCTTCTAACTTTTCCAAATCGCTCCGCCTTAATGTTTTAGAGCAAAGGTCCTGAAAGAAGCTTCCTAACTCAAAAAGTGTTGTACCCATCTCCTTGTTAACATAACCATGCATCCCAATCGGAAGAATACGTTATAATAGAAGAACATGACAGTCATGGCGTTGGTCAAGGTAATAAGCTCGTTTGATGCTTGTCTTGATTAAATATCAAAAGACAATGAATTAAATCGAGAATTAGAAAGAAAATAGGAAAATCAAACAATCTAAAAGATTAATAAAATTGAAATAATCAAATTTTTTATATATAGAGAAATTACAAATTTCAAGCTTATTCATACTACTAGTCGTTTCCCGCATTTATTGGCATAACTTAAGCTACACATTAGAAAATTTAATCCTATAACTACACTTTCATTTGACATCACAGAAACCATCTCAACATATAAAAAGGCCAACATGATATATCTTAACAAGAAACAGCTGAAGGTTTCATCACACACTCACACACGTGCATAGGGGTGGCAATGGGTCGGGTCGGGTCGGGTTAAGACCTATGTATAACAGAAAAATGGCCAACCCGAACCCGACCCGTTTTATAAATGGGTCAAAAAGATAAACCCAAACCCAACCCGCCAATAATCGGGTTGACCCTAAAGTTTGAAATGTTAGAACTTTACCCCCTTTTCTCAACTACTTAAACTCCTCATTTGGTAATTTTATCTGATCAAAACTGAATTGAAGGGGGCAAAGTGTAGTTTTTAAACTATAGGGGGGTGAAGTATTTTTGAGCCAAAACTTCAGGGGGGCAAAGTGTAATTTACCCTAAACAAAAGGTAAATTATGCATAGGTCCTTAACTACTTTGCAATATTAGCTGCATGACACCATAATTTGCTATATTAGTTAAAGTCCCTACATGTATACATTTGTCTAAAGAAACTAAGAAAGTGTATACATTTGTCTTCAGATCGGGAGGGTGAGATATATTTCAAAAATAACATGTCCTGTAAATAAAATCCATCTCTCAAGGACTTGTCAAACTTACCCCTCAAAAAATCAGAAATTCTGGGCATGTTTCGGATTTTGATCCAAAACCCGAAGAAGAAGCGCATGTTTCAGGTTTTGATCCAGAAGAATAAGAAGAAAAAGAAGAAGAAGAAGAAGAGGGGAGGGGGGGGGGATTCACCTGGCTATCACCACTCACCACGTCCACGCGGCCACGCCCCGTCGCTCGAAGCTTCGAGCCTTGCCGCAGTGCCGCCGTGCCGGTCCGTGTGTGGTGTGCCACTCCACAGCTTCCCACCGTGGTGCTCTGCTTTCTCTATTTCCCCAAAGCATCAGAACCCAACACTTGATCCCCTTTTAAAACCCTAGTGAGATGAGAGCTGGGCTTGGGATGGGTGGGCTTTGAGGCGGTTGGGCTAGTGGGCTGGATCTGAGGTGGGGTTGCGGCTGGGCCGGGTGGCAATGGGTCGTGTCGGGTCGGGTTCTTGTCGAGTCTAGTATCGGGTCGTGTCTAAAACCCCCAGACCCGGACCTGGACCCAGACCCGACCCGTTTTACTAATCGTGTCTAGATCCTAAACCCATACTCGACCTGCTAATAAATGGGTGGACCCGATAAGACCCGTTTACCACACGAGTCTATTCAGTTGACCCGATCCGACCCAATCCGACTCGACCCGATAGACCCGCTAGTACTATATATTACATTATCAGATTGTGGGTAGACCCGACCCGACACGATCTGTTGAATTTTAAACGGGTCGTCCCGGGTCGATCTACCGCGTCCAGACCCTAAACCCGAACCCGACCCGTTTATTAAACAGGTCTATCATGTCGACCCGTTTACGACCCAAACCCGTTTAACCCTGACCCAGACCCGCTAACTTTCTGCGGGTCTGCCGTGTCGCATCCAAAATTGCTGGCCCTAATTTTAACAAGTCGGCTACGAGTTTAGGAGTTTTGGACACGACCCGACCCGACCCATTGCCAGCCCTAGGTATGGGTACAAAATCTATACCCGAAATAAATTCAGGTCGGGTATGGGTACTAGATTCATACCCGTTCAATTTTCGGGTATGGGTATGGGTATACATTTGCCCAAACCCGAAACGCGAGCTCTAACTACACACTGCAAGGTTTTTCGTTTACGACAATATCACAGACCCATCAAGAAAATAAATAATACAAATAAACAACACAAGTCTCCCACGTTCAAAAACTTTTGCGACACATATTTTTATGCCGGCAAAAGTAATATACAAGAGAAAAAAAATTAATTTTATTTGCCGACATTATATTAGTGGCGTCAGCCAAAGCAGTCACTTTGACCGGCATAACTTTGGTTACGTTGAAAAAGGTTTCACTTTTGCCGACGAAACCAAAAAACACCGAAAAAACGTATGATTTTTGCCAACGCTATATTATTTGCGCCATAAAAGGTATCACATTTGGCGGCACAAACTTTCTTACGTCGGTAAAAGTATTATTTTTTCCGACGACAAATAAAGCATCGGCAATAGTTTTATTTTTAACGACACTAGTAAGATAATGTTGGCAAACGTACACCTATTGCTGACAAAATTAGCATTGCGTCGGAACAACGCGTCGGGAAAAATGCAATTTCATGTAGTGGTTCCTCAGCCCTGAGGGATCCACCCAACCTAATACCACGGTATGATGGGTTACCCGACTGGCGTTGCATCGACATTCCACTCCTGCAGGTCATCCACATCTCTACCAGGAGGTGCGTTCCTTGCCTTGACCTATGTCATATTAAACCCAGGCTTGGTGGTTAATGGTTTGACTATTGACCGGATTCAGTTGTTTGGCCAAAGAAACCGGTGGTGTGTTGTAATAAGGCAACCTGGATGGAACCAAGTCAAATGATTACTAGAGCCTGACGGTGCTCTCCACTGCTCGAATTGATTCATGGCACTATAGGAGGGACAATGCATTACCAATGCTAAGCGGAGAACAGGGATATGTGAGAGAGTATAATAAGTTTGGGTGAATTGAAGTGTATCCTGCGTCGCACTCTGGGTGGCTATGCAGGTTAGTCGGGTTTAGAGGACTAATGGTACACTTGGGGTAGTGTGTTAGTTGAGCCCGATTGGAAGCCATGAACCCAGTCCCCCAAGGTTCCACTTATCTACTTTACGTTCGGATTTGTTACTTTTTCCCTACCTCATGAAACACTAGAAAGGAAGTGCATTGCTTGAAACCCTAATTATCCTCCACTCTGTGTGCGTAGTACGAGAGTGTTGGTGATGTGTTAGGCTAATATTTTTACTAGGGACACCCAAGAATAGTAGGAGATAAACTAGATACACCCCCTTCCCATGTGGACCTCACTCCGTGTGTATAGAACTAGAGCATGGTAGAAGTGAGCTAGTGCGTTTTACTACGGGCACCCCATGTTTTTTACACGGGTACCCTGGTGAATAATGAAACTACTAGTGGCGTCCCACATGTGTTGCCCATTGGTGTGAGAAAAGGCCCTAGTCAAACTAGGGTTTTCCTCCGCACAATGGGGCCAGTCATTATGTGCTTGCGCAAGCCATAGTGGACGGCTACAATAGGCATACACAGGCCATAGTGGACTATAAGTCGGATGCGCAAGCCCTAAAGAGGCTGATCACTATGGGCATGCGCATAATCAAAAGGGGCCGCCCACAATGAGCATACGCAACCTAAAGGGGGGGCCGACCACTATGAGCATGCACAAGAGGGGGTCACGGCCACAACTTTCATACGCAAGGTTTGTGGGGTGCGGCCCTATAAAGGGGGAGGTAGGGTGCACGGCCAAGGGTTAGCCCCTTTGAGGATTTCGGCTACCATCTCCCCCCTCCTTCTATTCTTTGTGTCTTGTGAGAGAGAAAGGGAGAAAGCTTGCGAGCACGAGGCACTCAGAGATCATCATGCAAGGATTGTGGCTACGTGTGTGATCGGGTGAACTAGAAGGGCTTCCGAATCAAAGCCTCCAAGCAAGAAGAAATTCTCCAATGACTGAAAGAACAAAACCACTCTAACTCCCCTTATACATTGTCAACAATAGCAGCCATATAACCTTTGAGTTCTAGCATCAGTTATTGCTGGACGAACAATTATATACATGGGAATAGCCAATCCTTCCCACCAACAGCCCAATGGTGCTGACTTGGCCATCTTGTCAACACTATCTGTGACCTCTTTTCCTGACATGTACGGTCAAGTGTGTAACACGTTGCACAATTGATGCAGACGAGCCTTACTACGTGCAGATTTCTACAGCTGATCGTGTATTTTCATCCCCTCCGGAGATCCAGGAAGCCGATCGTCAATCCGTCTGCATCAGTGGAAAGCTCATTCGAAGATCTACAACTTTGGTTTTTATTTTAATTCGATCCGATTAACGGATCTGGACTTATTTATGTTTTTATTTCTGGTTTGGGTAGGTGCGAGCCATGTTCGCATCCGGTTCGAGCCACAGATGCCGAACTGACTCGTTTCCGTGTTAGGTTGTTAGCCGTAGGATCTTAGATCGACTAACATCTCAATGGATGAGATTCAAAAGGAAAACCCTAGCCAAACCCTCAACCGGCCGGTCCTCTCTCTCTCCCGCGGACACACTCGCGCCCCCTCTCTCTCCTCCCGCGGTCTTCTCTCTCTCTACCCGCGCGGGCTGCACCTCTCTCTCTTTCTTTCCTTTTATTTCTTTTGGTGTTTCATCCCCTATAAAGCCATCAAATCCTAATTGAGAGGGGACGATGATGATATGAATTGAAACCCTAGAACGGAGAAGCGTGTGCGCTTGTTCGATGTATCTTCCGAAGATTCTTCCTTGCATCTAGTCTTTTCTTCCTTCGCACGCTTTTACCTCGTCGCCACACCTTTCGTCTACGACTTCGCGGAAGATCGACGCGGAGTTCCTCCATCTTCAAAGATCACCTCGTCTCGGCTTCTTCAACCTTTCTTCTGGACCACGCCCCCTCTTCCGCCCCTTCATCTGCAACAACGGAGCATCAGATAGCCGCCGACATTGACCAAAGCACGGTTTGGATCATCCTCTGATACTTTCATGTGATAGATCTTATTTTCCAACCGGTCTTATTGCTGATTTTCATATTAGGGTTCCAAATATTCGACTTCTGAAGAATCTCATCCATTAGGGTTTATCGATTAGGTCTACGGTTGTTTTTTGAAACATTGGCTTTGTTATTTGAGACTGTGATCATCTTTATTGCTGGAAGTTGGTTATTTAAATATGAAATTAAGCATTATCTTGTCAGTTTTTATTACTTCGTCAAATTAAATATGTTTGGGCATGAATGAATGATGATTAGTGATTATAGGCTTTGCTGAAATTTGATTCTGATATGCTGAAATCTGATTTTACTGTTTAAAATTCAGCACTTGGTTTTGTTTAAGCATACGCATCGCATCAAGTTGGTATCAGAGCGCACTAGTCGTTGCGTTCTTACGCAACGGCCGGTCCTCTTTCATCATTCGCATCCTCGCGTGCTTGCTGAATTTTTTTTTTATTTTCCTTCTTTTCATTTTAGTTTGTATCTTGCATTAATTAGGAAACTAGCATCGCGTGTCGCATACATCTTAGGATCACCCTTTCTCTCTGAGTGAATCGATAGCATCCTCTAGAGAATCCATAATGGCTGGATCTTCCCCACCCCGCACTTGGCAAGATGCCTTCATAAGGCAACAAGAACACATGGATAGGCTTCAGACCCAGATTGAAACCTTGACCCTGGCCTTCACCAATTCCCAAAATCCACCTCGACCCCATCGAGAGCACAGGACTAGAGCGTCTCCAGGGCATAGTGAGTTAGATCTAGAGTCAGGAGGTGATAGCGTCAGTTCCTCTGATGGATCTGATAGGCGAAGTAGGAAAACTCATAGGAGATCGAAATCCCATTGGGGCTGGGATCAGGGTATCAAAATAGAAATTCCTGAGTTTGAGGGTAGGATGGATCCTAAAGAGTTCCTAGAATGGTCCAAGAGAATCGACCAATACTTTGAGTGGAAAGAAATCCCCCGCGACAAACAAGTCAAGTTTGTCAGTCTCAAACTGAAGGGTCATGCACTGATCTGGTGGAAACAGTTGCAGACCACTAGGGGTAGAAAAGGAAAAGAAAAGATTTCCACGTGGACACACATGCGAGAGAAAATGCAACAGAAGTTCCTCCCTTCTGATTTCAAGCAATGTGTGTTCCAAAAATTTCAGAACCTGCGACAAGAGCACAAATCGGTGGATGATTACACCAATGAGTTTTACAAGCTCCAAGTTCGCAATGATCTGCATGAAGATGAAGAGCAGAGCATCGCTAGGTATGTCAATGGTCTTAAGCCTTCAATTCAGGAGGTGGTGTCCCTTCATGACTTGTATCAGGTCAGTGATGCACACCATCGGGCTAAGAAAGTCGAGTCTCACCACTCCCGATCTGCGTCCCGGCGATATGACAACACTAGGGCACCATCCGGATCTGTTAGTAGACCAATCCCTGGACCTTCACCTGTAGCTGGTACAGTTCCTACGCCCACTGAGAAGGGTAAAGGAGTTTTAGGACCCAACACGAGCCAGTTAAAGTGCTTCAAATGCAACCAGCCGGGTCACAAGTCAGCCGATTGTCCTCGACGTCAATTCCACCCCCAGACAAATCTTGCGGGTAATGAAGAGGATAGTCAAAAGTCTGAGGGCGAAAACTTCAATGAGTTAGTCTTGGAGGGAGACGACGTGACTGCACCACTGTTAGTTATTCACCAGTCGCCATCACCCCAGGCACCTAAAGCGCTACTACCCCACGAGCTCTGTGGAGGACCCCCAAAGCCACACTACAAGAATCAGAGGTTCGAGCTGTTCCGAACAGTCTGCAATGTCAATGGCATGGACCTTTGCGTCTTGATAGATGGAGGTTGCACCACGAATCTGATCAATGAAGCGGTAGTTAGGAGCAAGAAATGGAAAGTTAAACCATTGGCTCACCCGTACAAAACATCTTGGCTGGATAACACCACGAGCAAGTTGGTGACGCATTGTTGTTTGGCAAAGTTATCAATTGGGTTGCAATATCACGATGAGATTTGGTGTGATGTCCTTCCTTTAGAAGTGGCTTATGTTATCCTTGGACGTCCGTGGCAGTTCGACCGAGATGTACAACATCACGGTAAAGCCAACACCTATACCTTCCTTAAGGACGGCATCAACGTCACCCTATGGCCCACATGTTTTAGGAAACACCGATCCTATGCACCTCAAGCTCTTCTGAGTCAGAACCATCCCATACCACCATTCGCCGATAATCTAGTAGGGTGTTCATCTGATTCACTAAAAATTGATAAGGGATTAGACAACATTTTGCATTCCATTGCATGCACATCGCACTTAGAGTCTGTAGGCATTAATTGCACTCGCATTCGTCATATGCCTGGCATCTTTCCATTCACAAACCATTCATATGTGCATCCATATTATCATCCAAGTGTTGAATTAAGCAATAAAAAAGATTTTGCCATGTTTGATCACTTTTCGATGCAGAGTACTTATGACTCATGCTTTCAGATTTCAGACAACCCATCATCTTTACTTTTTCGAAGTCATAACAAGTGGCATGATGAGTTCTTTAATTTCTTATTTTATTCACTGCATTCAGACAATGATTGCATGACATATCTTCGTCATCTAGAATCCACTTGTTTTGCCACGTGCGCAGGCCACTTTGAGCACCACATCATGCACCCGCACCCCATGGCCTTTCAAATAAACCATTGCTTATTGCGCAAGCCGATGACCCGCAACACATTATGCTCCCGCGGCCTTTCTTTTCATATGTCATTTGAATTTCATGTCAACCTAAACTCCTATTATCACATGAAATTATCTGAGTATCTTGACGATCTTACCGTGCCGAGGAGGATGTTGGTTTTGGCTTTCAGGTCTTCGCTTGACATTGATGGGCAGGGGATGCCAGATGGAGTTGCTGCGTACTTGAGGCGGATTACTTGGCCACCGGACCCGGGCGTGCAGTTCGAGCAGATGCAGCGGTTGCGGCTACTTCCAGGAGAGCCCCCACCGGATCCAGGACCTTGCTCGACAGGAGTCGAGTTCTTTTGAGTCCGGGGGACTTGATGCAGACGAGCCTTACTACGTGCAGATTTCTACAGCTGATCGTGTATTTTCATCCCCTCCGGAGATCCAGGAAGCCGATCGTCAATCCGTCTGCATCAGTGGAAAGCTCATTCGAAGATCTACAACTTTGGTTTTTATTTTAATTCGATCCGATTAACGGATCTGGACTTATTATGTTTTTATTTCTGGTTTGGGTAGGTGCGAGCCATGTTCGCATCCGGTTCGAGCCACAGATGCCGAACTGACTCGTTTCCGTGTTAGGTTGTTAGCCGTAGGATCTTAGATCGACTAACATCTCAATTGATGAGATTCAAAAGGAAAACCCTAGCCAAACCCTCAACCGGTCGGTCCTCTCTCTCTCCCGCGGACACACTCGCGCCCCCTCTCTCTCCTCCCGCGGTCTTCTCTCTCTCTACCCGCGCGGGCTGCACCTCTCTCTCTTTCTTTCCTTTTATTTCTTTTGGTGTTTCATCCCCTATAAAGCCATCAAACCCTAATTGAGAGGGGACGATGATGATATGAATTGAAACCCTAGAACGGAGAAGCGTGTGCGCTTGTTCGATGTATCTTCCGAAGATTCTTCTTTGCATCTAGTCTTTTCTTCCTTCGCACGCTTCTACCTCGTCGCCACACCTTTCGTCTACGACTTCGCGGAAGATCGACACGGAGTTCCTCCATCTTCAAAGATCACCTCGTCTCGGCTTCTTCAACCTTTCTTCTGGACCACGCCCCCTCTTCCGCCCCTTCATCTGCAACAACGGAGCATCAGATAGCCGCCGGCATTGACCAAAGCACGGTTTGGATCATCCTCTGATACTTTCATGTGATAGATCTTATTTTCCAACCGGCCTTATTGCTGATTTTCATATTAGGGTTCCAAATATTCGACTTCTGAAGAATCTCATCCATTAGGGTTTATCGATTAGGTCTACGGTTGTTTTTTGAAACATTGGCTTTGTTATTTGAGACTGTGATCATCTTTATTGCTGGAAGTTGGTTATTTAAATCTGAAATTAAGCATTATCTTGTCAGTTTTTATTACTTCGTCAAATTAAATATGTTTGGGCATGAATGAATGATGATTAGTGATTATAGGCTTTGCTGAAATTTGATTCTGATATGCTGAAATCTGATTTTACTGTTTAAAATTCAGCACTTGGTTTTGTTTAAGCATACGCATCGCATCAACAATCATGAAATTCGGTAGTGAACTAAATGGTGTTTTAGGCATATCTTTTAAATTCTCCATTCGTCTAACCTGCAAGACGTGAGACCTACTACACTTCAACAGGGACATAATATGATCTGAGGGTTAGATAATTCAATGGAGACCTTTTGGCTCTTTCATAGAAATATAAAATCAAAGAGATTTAATGAATGTTTAATGTGCATGATTATAGAAGATGCTTATATTGGGAGTTAGTATTTTATTAAAGATCCTCTTGCAGTTTTGATTGCGTCCTATGCTATATTGCTATTTATGATTCTTATAATAATCTATTGTTTTGTTTTCAGTGGGGTGGTTATTGCTGAAGGTGTACTGAACAATCATAGTCACTTTGAAAGACATGGTATCTTTCTGTAACTTATGCTTACCTTTGCGAGTAGTGACATTTGTTACACATCAAGAATTTTGGTTGCATCATAGCTCAAGCAGTTTCTCTTATGGAAGTTCTGTCAGGATTATAAGTAGTTACTAGTTACCTAGCAATTTACTTTGTACTTCATATACAGCAATTTACATGAGTTCACACTCATCTCTTTTTTAGCCGTTTATTTTTCAAAGTATTTTTACTTCTTTCTTGGAGATTAGGTTCTTGCCTTATTTTGTTCAAGAGTTGTTTCTCAAAGCATTCTAATTACTTTTTTTCTTGTGAAGACTAACTACATTTAGCTTACTACACTACACTGTGGAAGTACACAAGTACTCATCCATGGACACTATCTCCTAGACTCTCTCAGGAAGTTACGCATCGAACAAAAAAGACTGATTTTCCTTTAGCCTCCGTTATAACGCAATCTGCAGCTTGATTCCCTTCTAAAACTGATGAGAAATTCGGACCAAACTAAAGCCACACACCAATTCTCTGATGCCCTTGGCCAAGAAATGCTCCAAAAGATCCTTGACAGACGTCGTCAATAACAGCTGTTGGGTTGGCTTCAACTCAAAGGTTTTCATTCAGCAGAAAATCCACAGCAGCACGAAGACCATCCTGGAGTCCACATACTTCTACATCAAAAGCTGAATGTGTGCAAGAGGGCAGCGACCAGCCTGCAAAATCCTTTCAATATTGGTCCTTAGAAGGAAACTGGACCCTGCCATCCTCAGACCAGACGTTGCTGCTCCATCAGTATTAAGCATGAGTTCTCCCACATTAGGTGGTTCCCACTTAACCCAAAGGGTACTCCTCTTTTCATCGGCTGCTGCACATTAGCAAAATAATCATTAGTAATCAAAATATCCTTTAGACAACCATAAAGATTGCATTGAGCTTTCTTCCATCAAATAAGGTCTCATTTCCAACCCTCCATACACTCCGAGCCGCACACATCAACATGCTGGTGGTCCGTGTTGGAGTCCTCTTTGAATGAGTCCACCTCTGGCTCGTCGTCATTCAGCTCATCCGCATCTTAGCATGAGCGACGGTGGTGTCCCCATCACCGGCGGGCCCCGGTTGGGGGGAGTAATTCTGCAATTGCGGAGGTCAGAGACGGAGATAGGGTCGGGAGCTTCTACCGGAGCAACTCAGTAGCAAGAGTCTCCCTTATGCCCCTTGGACCCTAGTTCTTCTATAGCCTTCATCCTGTCGAGCAGCACCTTTGCTAGGCCTCTGCCCTCTAGAACTTCTCCTCCCTCTGCATGCTCACCACCTTCTTCTCCCACCTTAACTCTCTGTCGATCCTTTCTATGGCGGCTTAAGCCGGGTCCAAAATTAGCCTCGTGATATGCTGGAGCTCGGGAATCGGCGCCTGGTTCTCCTTCGCCGCCTCCTCCTCTGAATTCAGATTCTCAAGATTCACCGAGCCTTGAACTCAGGGCCTCTTATATCCAGAAGGATCTTCTGGACAACCTCCAACCCTCAGTCCTGCTTCATTGTGAGGAAATGAGAGGAAAGAAAGAAGAGAATCTTGATATAGAGGTGTCACACCCCTCCAGACTCGCACCGGTCTTCCAAAGCTTCATGATATCCAAGCAATTGATGACGAAGAACAATTCAGCAACGAAAGCTTTATTTTATTCAATAGCACGAGATTGCATAAAAAGAGGGAGGAGTGGTCCTTAAATAAGCCCCCATGGAAGCCTAGAGAGAGAGAGAGAGAGAGAGAGAGAGAATCCTCTCTCCTCGCGGTACTATTCACGTACGGCAGAGGATACCCCTTTCATCGTACTGTTTTTTCTTCCCCTTTCTTTTTTTTCTTTCACTTTGCTTATGTGGCATGCATCCAAAGGCCCACCTAAGTTTCCCAATTAATTAATGCCACATGGCCTGCATTCAATGCATAACTTAAAAAGATCTAATAACTATGATAAAGCTACACTATTACATGGAAATAACACAAAACAATAAGACTAAGCAAACGGTGTCCGAATTTGGATATGTCTGAAGCAAGCTAAAGCTATAATCATATTATGCGACACCACCATGGGTATGTCTTTATCCTACCCCCCTTAAATTGTAAATACCAAATCTCAATAGTGTATGGAGTGAAAATACAACTGCAAGATTTTCAATTACAAGGTTACACCATGCACAAATAAGGATCACTTCTACATATGCAGAATAACATTATGACTCGCATAGGACTATGAAAATAATGCATAACATTATGACTCACATAGAGACATAAGTATGAAAAGAATGCATGTGCACCATTATAACCATAAAACCATAACCATCTAGCCATGTGCACCACTACATAAAGAGGAAATCAATACACTTTAGATCTTCAACAACTGCACAATCATGCCAAGGTTATCATTTCACTAATATCAATGAAATTACATAAGGGTACCAACTCTTTTACCAATCTGGTTATCTAACACCTGAAACTATCCTGAATTTATGCTCTATAGATCCTATCTTGAAACTAACTTGTTATTACCATTCAAGGAACAACTTTTGACGTATCATTTAGTAAACGCTCACTGTTTCCTTTCTTTATAAGAATATAAACTGTGAAGCCATATTGTTTCATCTATCTATTGTAAAACTTAAAATACATCGGCTAGCTTTGTATTCACATGACGAATACAAATCAGCTGACATGTACCTAGAGGTATTAAGTATTAACTATGTACTTTTTGCTCTTTGTGATTATCTTAAATGTCTAGCATTTTTTAATCAAATTTGTTATAAATACCCACTCTAAGATTTGCACAATTTTTTTTCAGGAACTTCTTGGGGTTACCTCATTCTGCTTTATGTTTTTGTCCAACTTTCTCGGATCGTAGTTGTTGGGTCATTATTTCCATTTTTGCAGTATTCTGGCTATGGTTTGGACTGGAAAGAATCAATTATTCTCGTGTGGTCAGGATTGCGAGGTGCTGTAGCTCTGGCACTATCATTATCTGTTAAAGTAAGATACCTTTTTGCTTTTATGTTAATGTCTATGTTTTGCTTTATAGATTTTATGTTTATATATATGAAATGACTATATAAGTCATTTCTTGTATTTCTTAGGTAAGGGGAACGTTTATCTATTAATCCCAAAAGAGGTTGTTTTATAATTAAGGGTAAATTAGACTTTGCCCCCCTGAAGTTTAGCTAAAAAACCCTTAACCCCCCTATAGTTTAAAAACTACATTTTGCTCCCTTCAATGCACTTTTGATCTGATAAAAATTACCAAATAAGTAGTTGGCAAATGGGGGTATTGTGCTAACATTTCAAACTTTTGGAACAAAATAAACTACAGGGGGTTAAATGTTTTTGAGCTAAACTACAGGGGGGCAAAGTGTAATTTACTGATGCAGCATGATCAGCATCATCGGATCATCGCCGCATCTTCAGATTATCGTCAGAGACATTTATTTACTGTCATTTTTATGTTATGTTTGGATGATATTAGTCGCATGGGACTTATTCGTCTTTTGTTTCAGTTTTTGGCCATTTTTCCCTGTTTTTGGCCTTATTTCAGCATGCAGTTTTATTTATGTTTTTGCCCAATTCATGGGGGATGTCCATGATCTCATCCGAGGGCTTTTCGGATTGAATCCGGGTCTTCTCGGGTGAGTTGCAGCATTATATTAATAAAATTATGGGTGCGTGTGTTTGCGGGGTGCCGACGGACGAGATTAGATCTCGAAACCGACGGTTAGATGGCGAAATAACACCATTTTGATGACGTGGCAAGTTATGGGCTTCATAGGGCTTTAGATGGGCTTATCTTAAGCCCAAATAGCATTACCGCCCCTCCCTTTCTTTCTTTCCCGTGAACCGAACGCCCCCCCCCCTCCTTGTCCGCGCGGAAGAAGACCCGGCCCCACCTTTGTCCGTCCCCTCTCTTCTCTCTCTCTTCTCTCCCTTGTTTCTCTCTCTTTTTCTTGCCTTTCTTGGCCCTTGCATCCACACCATCCAACCCTAATTATCCTTTGATCTTAGCCCTCCAAACAAAAACCCTAGCCTACAAAAGATGAAGGAAGAAAAGAGATTTCAGATTTTGATAGTTGCTGAAATTCGTGCCTCTTCGTGAGTGCTTCCGGGCGAGACTCGAGTCCCCGATCCTCGCCGATTCCACGACTTCGCCTCGTGAAGGCTTTGGGCTTCGTTTTCCGAAGGTTCCGGCTTCTCCCGACGTCCGGCCTTGCTCCGTGTGCAGGATCGTCGGCGCATCCTTGCAATCGACCCACGGCGGGAAACCCCAGGCAGTATCTATCCTTTTCCTTTATTCTCCCATCGCATCCGCTTAGCTTTCATTCGATTTCCATTGCCTCTGCTCCGCATCGCAGCCATAACCGGTCTTTTCACTGATAGTTGAAGCCTAATATCGTGCCTAATCATCTGATTTGCTATATTTAGTCTGTCGGTTACCTCTGCAAGCATCCATAGCCCTTTTCTTTTATAAAATCTGATGCATGCCTGCCTTGCAATTTTAATATCTTCTGCTGTGATTGAATTTTATATATGCTGAAATTAGTTTTTGTGGTAATAGTGCATCTCTGTTGTTAAATCTGAAACCCGTTTCATGTTGATTGCATAGACTTTCTATTACTACGTGAGATAATTGATGTTGCTGTCCTTTTGAGGCATTTGCCGCTATATTGATAACTAAACCCTAATTGTTGACCAAAGAAAACCCTAAAAGGGATCAGGATTGTAGTGTGCCTTTTGGGTGCCTGCATCATTTACCCTATAATTAATAGACCATGTCTAGCTGAGGTAAAGCAGGAGCATTATTAAAGCATTCTAAATGCACCTAAAGCTAGTAAGTCTAGTCCATCAGGGGGCCACTGGATGTCTTTTTTCAGTTGTATCTGTCTATTTTGTTTGCTATAGTGTGATTTTTAGATATCTTTGAATTTGTTTTGGATTTTCTCTGGCAAGCAGAGAGCTTGTTTTAATTTTGATCAACATATTGGTTTTTTTTCAAAAGTTTCTTTTTATGAGCATATTGACCACCGATTGTAGATATCATCTGGATGTATTCCATAATTTTAATGACTAAATTCCCATATTTTAGGTGGACACACCTCAAAAAATAAGGGGATTGATATCTCTAAATTTTACGAAGAGAAAGAGGAGCCAAACTCGTATCACGGGTGGAGTGGAGTTTGGAACTATCCCTCTCCTGTTAATTTTATTCACCGGAGAGAGGGCTCTCGTGATCGCTCTCCTCTGTGGGGAGATAGGAGTCAGTGATCACTCTCCTCTATGAGTGGTGGTCCAGCTGGCCCTTTGTCTGTATTGTGGTTCTTTTAAAAAGGTGGTTGTTAACTACAATTAACTGGCAGGATCCTCTCCTTTTGGATTTGTCCTATTATGTTAGAAATGAAAATTTTCTAGAGTACTGATGATCAAGGCATCGTAACTATGCTTCCCCTGCTAAAGTTTTTCACGATAAAGCCTTCGCGGAGCATAATGTTATTAATCAAAGACATTAAGGGAACAATTTCCCATGTGACATTGTTAATTTCGTCACCTCAATCCAAGGCTGTGTTGTATTATGGTGGTACAAGAGCCATGCGATATCGCAGTGGATCGTATCTTATTGAAGAAGCTTGATAGTCTTTGATATGGCACATCTATTCAGACATGCACTAAGAGGAAGCATGCTGTTAGGAGATGAAGGCTAGGGTTATGAGAGAATGGAATGGTTCTCATTGAGGGACTAAAGCCCAATATATAAGTACATGTATACACATAGAATCCGACCCGACTGTACATAGAACCCGACCCTATATATACATTAACACTCCCTCTCAAACTCACGGTGGATCATGTACTGAGAGTTTGCTTATAAAATGACGAAATCTAGCAATCGTCAGGGGCTTGGTGAGAAATCAGCAGTCTGCTCTGTCGAGGGAATGAACGGCAGGGAGATGATGTTTGCAAGAAACTCCTGCCGAACATAATGACAGTCGACCTCGATGTGTTTGGTCCGCTCATGAAAAACCGGATTGCTAGCAATTTGAATGGCACTCCGGTTGTCACAGAATAGAGGTGTAGACCCAGAAATCCTGACTCCCAAGTCGAGTAGAAGACGTCGAAGCCAGACAATCTCTGCAGTGGTGGAAGCCATAGCTCGGTATTCGGCTTCGGTGCTGTAGCGTGCAACAGACTCCTGTTTCTTGATGCGCCAAGAAATGAGGGAATCACCAAGGAACACGCAGTAGCCGGTGGTAGATCGACGAGTAGCAATATCTCCAGCCCAATCTGCATCGGAGTAAGCACGCAGAACCAGTGGAGATGTGGAGATACCGAATAATCCGAAGGACTGCTGCATAGTGAACCGAGCGAGGAGACTGAACAAACTGACTGACAATACTAACGGTATGGGCAATATCAGGCCTCGTCATGGTGAGATAAACGAGCATCCCAACCAGCCGCTGATAACGAGAGATATCCTGGAGAGGCTCACCATCAGTAGAGATGAGCTTCAAGTTGAGCTCCATAGGCGTGTCAGCAGTACGAGAATCAGTAAGAGCAGCCTCGGCAAAAATATCAGAGATGTACTTCTGTTGGGAGATTGATGCATGCAGATGCTAAAAGAAACTCAAGTGCTGAATTTTAAACAATTAAAGATAGAATTCTGCACGTTTTGATTCCAATTTCAGCAAAGACTAAGAATCCTAATCATCATCCAATCATGCCCAAACAAGTTTAATTTCACGAAGCAATAAAACTGACATGAGAATGATTAATTCCAGATTTAATAAACAAATTCCAGCAATAAAGGCTAACAATATCTCAAATATAAGCCAAAGTCTCAAAGATGAAACATAGATCTAAGCGATAATAAACCTAATAGATGAGATTCTTCAGAAGTCAATTACTTTGAAACCCTAATTTAAATTCAGCAATAGGCCGTATTGAAAGTGGAGGTTTATCACATGAAAATATCGAGGGACGATTCAAACCGTGCTTTGGTCAATGCCGGCCGCGATCAAGGCTCTGTTGTTGTAGATGAATGGGCGGAAGAGGAGGCGTGGTCCGAAAGAAAAGGATGAAGAAGCCGAGATGATTTGATCTTGTAGAAGAGATGATCTCCGCGTCGATCTTCCGCGAAGTCGTAGACGAGGGCGTGGCGACGAGGAAGAAGCTTGCGAAGGGAAGAAGAAGACTAGAAGCCAAAGGATTCTTCGAATAAGGTGCCGAACAAGCGATCCCGCTTCTCCGTTCTAGGGTTTCAATTCATCATCAATCGTCCCTCTTCAATTAGGGTTTGTAGGCTTTATAGAGAGGGAAACAACAATGAAAAAAAAAGGAAAGAAAGAGAGAAAGACACATCCGCATGGGAAAGAGGGAGAAGGGGACGTGGGCACGCTTCCCGAGGCGTGCCCGCGCGGGTCTTGCCGCGGGAAGAGAGAGACAGATGGGTGAGGGGGTTCGGCTAGGGTTTTTTTTTGGTTTCTTGTCTCCCTTTGAATCTCATCCATTGAGATCTAAATCGACTTAAGATCCTACGGATAAAACCTAAACATAGAAATGAGTCAGTTCGGCATCTGTAGCTCGAACCGGATGCGAACATGGCTCGCACCTACCCAAACCAGAAATAAAAACATAAATAACTCAAGATCCGTCGGTCGGATCGACAGAAAGTAAAAAACCAAAGTCATAGGTAATCGAAACAGCTCTCCAATGATGTAGACGGATTGACGATTGGCTTCCTGGATCTCCGTAGGGAATAAAAATACGCCATCAGCTGTGAAAATATGCACGTAGGGCTCGTCTGCATCAAGTCCCCCGGACTCAAAAGAACTTGACTCCTGTCGAGTAAGGTCCTGGATCCGGTGGAGGCTCCCCTGGAAGTAGTCGCAACCTCTGCTTTGCTCCAACTGCTCTCCCGGGTCCGGTGGCCAAGTAATCAGCCTCAAGTACGCAGCTACTTCATCTGGCATCCCCTGCCCATCAACGTCAAACGAAGACCTGAAAGCCAAAACCAACATCCTCCTCGGCACGGAAAGATCGTCAAGATATCCAGATAATTTCATGTGATAATAGGAAGATAGGTTGACATGAAATTCAAAAGACATATGAAAGGAAAGGCTGCGGGAGCATAATATGTTGCGGGTCATCGGCTTGCGCAATAAGCTATGGTTTCTTTGAGAGGCCATGGGGTGCGGGTGCAATATGTGTTGCTCAAAGTGGCCTTCGCACGTGGCAAAACAAGTGGATTCTAGACTAAGAAGATATGTCATGCAATCATTGTCTGGATGTAGTGAATAAAATAAAAAATTAAATAACTCATCAAGCCACTTGTTATGACTTCGAAAAAGTAAAAATGATGGGCTTTTTGAAATATGAAAGCATGGCTCATAAGTACCCTGCATTGAAAGGTGAACAAGTATAACAAAATCTTCTTTAATGCTCAATTCAACACTTGATCGATAATATGGATGCACACATGAATGGACTGTTACTGTAAAGATGTCAGGCAAATGATGAATGCGAGTGCAATTGATGCCTACATAGTCTAAATGCGATGTGCATGCGATGGAATGCAATATGTTGTCTAATCCCTTCTCAATTGTTAGTGAATCAAAAGAACACCCTACTAAATTATCTGCAAATGGTGGTATGGGATGGCTCTGACTCAGAAGAGTTTTAGGTGCATGGGATCGGTGTCTCTTAAAACACGTGGGCCATAAGGTGACGTTGATGCCGTCCTTAAGGAAAGTATATGTGTTGGCTTTTCCGTGATGTAGTGCATCTCGGTCGAACTGCCATGGACGCCCAAGGATAATATCAGCTACTTCCAAGGGAAGGACATCACACCAAACCTCATCTCGATATTGCAGCCCAGTCGACAACTTAGCCAAACAACAATGAGTCACTAGTTTGCTCGTGGTGTTGTCTAGCCAAGATGTTTTGTAAGGGTGAGCCAATGGTTTGACTTTACACTTCTTGCTCCTAACTATCCCTTCATTGATTAAGTTGGTGGTGCAACCTCCATCTATCAAGACACAAAGGTCCATGCCATTGACAGTGCAGACTGTTCGGAACAGCTCGAATCTCTGGTTCTTGCAATGTGGCTTTGGGGGTCCTCCACAGAGCTCGTGGGGTAGTAACGCTTTAGGTGCTTGGGGTGATGGAGACTGGTGAATAACTAATAGTGGCGCAGTCACGTCATCCCCCTCCAAGACCAACTCATTGAAGTTTTCGCCCTCAGACTCATGACTGTCCTCTTCATTATCCGCGAGATTCGTCTGTGGATTGAATTGACGTTGAGGACAATCGGCTGACTTGTGACCCAGCTGGTTGCATTTGAAACACTTCATCATGCTCGGGTTGGTTCCTAAGACTCCTTTACCCTTCTCAGTGGGTGTAGGAATTGTACCAGCTACAGGGGAAGGTCCAGGGATTCGTCTACTAACAGATCCGGATGGTGCCCTAGTGTTGTCATATCGTCGGGACGCAGATCGGGAGTGGTGAGACTCAACTTTCTTAGCCCAACGGTATGCATCACTGACCTGATACAAGTCATGAAGGGACACCACCTCTTGAATTGAGGGCTTAAGACCATTGACATACCTAGCAACGCTCTGCTCTTCATCTTCATGCAGATCATTGCGAGCTTGGAGCTTGTAGAACTCATTGGTGTAATCATCCATCGATTTGTGCTCTTGTCGCAGGTTTTGGAATTTTTGGAACACACTCTGTTTGAAATCAGAAGGGAGGAACTTCTGTTGTATTTTTTCCCTCATGTATGTCCAAGTGGAAATCTTATCTTTCCCCTTTCTACCCCTCGTGGTCTGCAACTGTCTCCACCAGATCAGTCCATGACCTTTCAATTTGAGACTAACAAACTTGACTTGTTTGTCGCGGGGAATTTTCTTCCACTCAAAATATTGATCGATTCTCTCTGCCCACTCTAGGAACTCTTCAGGATCCATCCTACCTTCAAACTCAGGAATTTCGATTTTGATACCCTGATCCCAGCCCCAATGGGATTTTGTTCTCCTATGAGTTTTTCTACTTCGCCTATCAGACGCGTCAGAGGAACTGACACTATCACCTCCTGACTCAAGATCTAACTCACTACGCTCTGGGGATGTTCTAGTCCTGTGCTCTCGATGGGGTTGAGGTGGATTTTGGGAAGTGGTGAAGGCCAAGGTCAAAGCTTCAATCTGAGTCTGAAGCCTATCCTTGTTTGCTTGTTGCCTTTTGAAAGCATCTTGCCAAGTGCATGGTGGGGAAGGTTGTCTTGGTGGTTCAGCCATTGGAGAGTCTCTAGAAGATGATATCAACTCACCACAGAGAGAAAGGGATGATCCTAATATGGATACGAACACACGGGATGCTAGTTTCCTAATTAATGCAAAGACACAAAAACTAAAATGAAAAGGAGAATAAAAAAAAATTTCAGCAAGCACACAATGATGCGAATGATGCAAGAGGACCGGCCGTTGCGTAAGAACGCGACGACTAGTGCACTCTGATACCAATTTGATGCATGCAGATGCTAAAAGAAACTTAAGTGCTGAATTTTAAACAATTAAAGATAGAATTCTGCACGTCTTGATTCCAATTTCAGCAAAGACTAAGAACCCTAATCATCATCCAATCATGCCCAAACAAGTTTAATTTCACGAATCAATAAAACTGACATGAGAATGATTAATTCCAGATTTAATAAACAAATTCCAGCAATAAAGGCTAACAATATCTCAAATATAAGCCAAAGTCTCAAAGATGAAACATAGATCTAAGCGATAATAAACCTAATGGATGAGATTCTTCAGAAGTCAATTACTTTGAAACCCTAATTTAAATTCAGCAATAGGTCGGATTGAAAGGGGAGGTTTATCACATGAAAATATCGAGGGACGATTCAAACCGTGCTTTAGTCAATGCTGGCCGCGATCAAGGCTCCGTTGTTGTAGATGAATGGGCGGAAGAGGAGGTGTGGTCCGGAAGAAAAGGATAAAGAAGCCGAGATGATTTGATCTTATAGAAGAGATGATCTCCGCGTCGATCTTCCGCAAAGTCGTAGACGAGGGTGTGGCGACGAGGAAGAAGCTTGCGGAGGGAAGAAGAAGACTAGAAGCCAAAGGATTCTTCGAATAAGATGCCGAACAAGCGATCCCGCTTCTCCGTTCTAGGGTTTCAATTCATCATCAATCGTCCCTCTTCAATTAGGGTTTGTAGGCTTTATAGAGAGGGAAACAACAGTGAAAAAAAGGAAAGAAAGAGAGAGAGGGACACATCCGCATGGGAAAGAGGGAGAAGGGGATGCGGGCACGCTTCCCGAGGCGTGCCCGCGCGGGTCTTGCCGTGGGAATAGAGAGACGGACGGGTGAAAGGGTTCGGCTAGGGTTTTTTTTTGGTTTCTTGTCTCCCTTTGAATCTCATCCATTGAGATCTAAATCGACTTAAGATCCTACGGATAAAACCTAAACATAGAAATGAGTCAGTTCGACATCTGTGGCTCGAACTGGATGCGAACATGGCTCGCACCTACCCAAACCAGAAATAAAAACATAAATAACTCAAGGTCCGTTGGTCGGATCGACATAAAGTAAAAACCAAAGTCATAGGTAATCAAAACAGCTCTCCAATGATGTAGACGGATTGACGATTGACTTCCTGGATCTCCGTAGGGAATAAAAATACGCCATCAGCTGTGAAAATCTGCACGTAGGGCTCGTCTGCATCAGAGATCAACAATCCTCGAGCTGACCGAGCAATTTCAAGGCCAAGAAAGTACCGGAGAGGGCCTAGATCCTTCATCTCAAACTGGCTCTGAAGGTGACGCTGAAGGGAAGCTATGGTAGCACTGTCATCCAAGGTGATGATCATATCATCCACATACAGATGTAGCACAGTAATACCCTGACTGGAGGAGCGGGTGAACAGAGCGTAGTCAGAGTATCTCTCGACAAACGCAGCTGCCAGAACTACACTACGGAAACGCTCAAACCATGCCCGAGGTGCTTGTTTGAGCCCGTAGATAGCACGGCGTAAACGACAAACGTGTCCTGGAGGAATTGAAATGCCCGGAGGAGGAGCCATATATACTTCTTTGGAGAGATCACCGTGAAGGAACGCATTGGTGACATCCATCTGATGGAGAGGCCACCCTCGAGCAGCTGCCACAGCTAAGGGGTGCGCACAGTAGTCATCCGAGCAACTGGAGCAAACGTCTCCTCGTAATCAATCCCATACTCCTGGGAGAAGCCACGAGCAACGAGGTGGGCCTTGTGTCGCTCAATGGATCCGTCAGGGCGAGTCTTGACCTTGAAGATCCACTTGCAGCTAACAGGCACCACACCTGAGGGACAAGGCACCAAATCCCATATCTGGGTCCGCTGAAAAGCCTCAAGCTCTACTGACATGGCCTGCCGCCACTCTGGGTGTAAAGCTGCCTCACGGTACGACTGGGGCTCCCGGTGGGTGTGAAGTGCGGTAAGAAAAGCCTGATAAGATGGAGAATAGGAGATAATGGCAGAGTAGCCAGAGGAGTCAGGAGAGTCAGAGGTAAAGGCAGAGTAGCCAAACCTGTCCGGAGAGTAGTCATATCTGTCAGGAGGGTGATGTTCGTGCGCCGGGTAGCGTCGAACAGGAGCAGGATCCACGACCGGTGAGGAGGGAGCAGCAGCATCAGGCGAGGGAGTACCAGTGTGAACCGACTCTGTAGGAGGAGCTGCAGACCGACGAACATAGACACGAGTAACAGGTGGTGGTGGAGGAGGTGAGGGAGGCGTGGGAGAGAGGGGTGGGGGTGGAGGTGTAGGTATTGAGGGTGGGGGAGACCCAACTGGAGAGGACACATCCAATAGTGCAGGATACGAAGGTAAAACAGGGATGGTGAGAGGTAGTAAAAGCGTGTAGGGTGACGTAGGAGATAAGGGAAGATCCCGGGACTCGGTAGAAAAGTACGGGACGTCTTCGACAAAAGAAACGTGACGAGAGACACGGATCCGGCGAGCTACGGGATCGTAGCAACGATAGCCCTTGTGCTCCCGACTGAGCCCCAGATGGACAGACTGAACAGACCGAGCAGAGAGTTTGGTTCGCTCATGGGGAGGGAGGAGAACAAAACACGTGCACCCAAAGGTGCGAAGTAGGGAGTAGTCAGGAGATGTGGAGTAAAGCCGCTCATACGGGATAGTGTCAGAGAGGGTGGAGGACGGAGTGATGTTGATGAGGTGAACGACGGTCAAAACAGCCTCGGCCCAATAGGAATGTGGAACAGAAGCAGACAGAAGGAGAGCTCGCGCTGTCTCAAGGACATGGCGATGTTTGCGCTCGGCGACTCCGTTCTGTTCATGGGTGTGTGGGCACGACTGTTGGTGAAGAGTGCCGTGAGTCTGAAGGATCTCACGCATCTCGGAGGAGAGATATTCCTGGGCACAGTCAGACCGAAACATCTTAATGCGCTGATCAAACTGGGTGTAAAGCATGGTAGTGAAGGTCTGGTAAATACGAGGAATCTCGGAGCGGCGACGCATGAGATAAACCCAGGTGCAACGAGAGTAATCGTCTATGAAACTGACATAATATAAAAAACCAGTAAAAGAAGCAACAGGAGCAGGGCCCCAAATGTCCGAATGCACTAAATCAAAAGGAGCTGCAGATTTGGAAGCACTAGCCGAAAATGGTAGAGCCAGATGCTTTGCCAAGCTGCAGCCCGTACAGACAGAGAGGGGAGAGGACACACGACCCAATGCGCCTGAACGGAAAACGCTTTTAAGTTGATCACTGGACAAATGACCTAACCTTCTGTGCCACAGGTCAGCATCAGAGGTGACTAACATGACTGACTCAATAGAGGCAGGAGAAACATGAAGATAATCCAGCTGGTAAAGTCCCCCCGTCCTACGACCCTGCCCAATCCTCCGTCCCGTTCG